>JAAOAJ010000354.1:0-26457 GCA_013781345.1 Fusarium coicis
GACTTTTGGAGCATAATTTTAACAACCGGCCGAAGACTCGAACGCGTCGTCATCAGAGTTGACCGTTGGTCTATTGTTTGGCAACACAGCTTCAAGGCGCAAAACAACCTTGGACACATCAATTTCTCAAAATCCCTGACGCCAATGGCTAAGGCTTGCCCGAACAAGTTAATTTCTTCAATTACCAGTGTTCCCGCTCTTTTTGATCTGAAATACAAACTCCAATATTCTATTTGCAACAAGCTCCTTGTCTTGTAAACTGAGCTGTTTCAGATCCCATAGTAGTAAATATCCAACACCCACCACCAAATATATGGTCAGTTCAACTCTCTTCATACAGCAAGGCCTTCTTCAGAAGCCTCATCCCGCTCAAGCCGCTCTAGTCCTGTTCCGACTGCGCCATAAACACGTAAAGGTACGGCAATCTCAAAACTCTCACATATTAGATTTTCCACTGCCACCAAGACCGTCCCCCCCTTTTCATCTTGTGAAATTTCCTCCAACAATGGGTGTGGTGCTCGTCTTTCGTGCTCAATGGGAGAATCGCTTCCCGTGGATGGCACCACAAACTCGATTCGAATCTTCCATTCCAAGCTGACACCACTGGTAACAAACTCAGGCGTTGCAGTGATGGGGATCGTTGGCTTGAAGGTGACTCGTCGAGAGTACATCGTTGCTTCAGATGAAGACGAATAAACTTTCCGGGTCACTCGGTGGATGCTCGACTCTGATCTTATTGCCAACGACGGGTCTACTTTCTCCGATGTTTCCAATGTAGTGTGTACGGCGTAACACGGAATGTCAGCATCTGTAAAGTCGATAGCCATTGTCACAACTTCCCCCAGTCGGTAGGCAGGCCTTGTGAGCATCACTACACCAACCCTTTGCCCATTACGTGCAATTTCGAACCGGTTCGGGCTCTGCTGCCCACCAGATGTCATATTGCTTCTCATGATCGCCATATGAATAGCATCGTGTGCGTTGCTGGCTTCCTCGAATGCCGATGGTCGTCTAGAGTTACCAGCGGCCGGAGAAAGAAGGATACTGCCGCTCTCATCTCGCGGTCGATGAACCAGGTCTTCCACGTAAAGCAAAAAGTCATTCAGGGCAGGTTGTTGCCCTTTGACTCCATTGCCGTTGGTTTTTGATCCCTTATCACTGCCTGAGGGACTTTTCACTTGGGCCTGGTCCCGTAATAAGATGTAGGGGTTCATCAGATCATGTCCCAGTATCTCACCGTGGCTGTTAACACTTCCCAGTACGCGGAAAGGAACTTCAACAGACTTAACTTGCTGCTCCTTTGTTCCTCCAGCCCTCTGCGTGCCAATAACCAAGCTATATGTGATTTTGACGGCCTTTCCACGATGGGATGGAGGAAGACCTTTGGGTAGTCGAAAAGAGTACTCGAAAACCCGACTCTCTCCTGGTGCAAGCTGCAGATCAACAAATAAAATGGACTGTGGTGTAGTCAAGAGAGGCACAGATTTCGAGTTTGCGACCCCTCGCATCTCCTTGATTGTGCTGAGCTCCCCCCCACCTAAGAAATCGCCCAGAGAGCTGCTGATGCGACCCCATCCGAATCCCCCTAGAAGACCACTGTCGCGCTTGGACTCGAGACCAACGACACCACCGCCTTGACCAACTATAGCTTTCTTTTTGACTTGGTCAAATTGGCTGAGACTGACAAGGGACCCATCTAACGAGAAAGAGCCGTGTAATTGAGCATACCCCATCATCAAAGATTCAGGCGCTCTCGACTGTGGGGCCGGCATACCAAGGCTTCTCCTTAGTGGGCGTGCGTGTCCACGATTAGTCGGCTGCTGTGTCACGTATTCCGATACCAGAGTTTCTGATGAGTTATTGCTGACAGAGTAAAACTCTCCGCTACTCCGCGGTGTGCCTCCGAGAACGCCGCTGCTTGCTAGAATGCGGGCCGCGGGTGCAGGCTGCTCATTGATCGTCGGAACGCCGTCCTTAAGGCGCATTGACAGTCCACTGGAATCGCCCACGGCGTTCCTAGGGCTGAGCATGTTTTCGTTTGTTGATCGTCTAGACAAACTTGGGCGTACTTCTCGAGCAGGCGAGGGGGCGGCAGGAAAGCGAAATTCCGGCATTGGGGTTTCCGGCATTTGTTGCGGCGATGGTCTTCGTTGGCCGGCTGTAATAGGTGTGTGAGGAGTTGTTGGCGGTCGTGATATGCGACCGAATCGATCAGGTGGGGGATACGAGGCGTGGAACAAAGGAGAGCTTGAGAGACGAGGAGAAAATGATGCTGAGAAGAATTAGTTCCTAGTTCAAATAGTACTGTGTGAGCGACGAACCGGAATGAGGACCGGTTGGGAGCTGGCCCTGCGCTCGAGGAATGATCTGTAGACTCGAGGCCCGCCCATGGCCTCGATGCGGTCTTTGAGGTCGTGAAGGTAAATCATTTCGTTGTGTGTGGTCTTCCACGGTATTATTGGATCCTATCGAGACAATGGAAACAGAGCGCTTATGAGAGTGGCTTGAGCGACCATCACTCGAGCCTGCTGATGAAGGCCATTGGACTGAGCCAGTACGACTATATGATTGCGATGCAGGAACGCTTAAAGAAAGGGCAGAACGACGATGCCCTCTGCCGGAAGATGCTGACGGTGGTGGCGTTAATCCTTGGTTCAACTTGGAGCGACCATGGAAAGGCGAGGCCAGTCGACTTCGTTCCGATTGTTGCGGCTGTGGTTTCAGCTGGCCTGGTATTGGCGCCATGTTTTTAAAAGTAATCGTACATTTGACTTCCTCGCCGGCGAAGACAGTCTGGTCATGCCAACGTATGAAGACACGGATATTGCTGGGAGCTTCGGGAGCCATTGCGGGTAAGGAGGCCGCTCAGCGACGAGCGCGTACGTAGGGGCGGCTATGATACGGCGAATAGAGCATTTCTATACGTGCGCATGTTCGAGTTCGAGGCGGTGGAGGATCAAGGACAGTGACAATACGATGCTGATGAAAAGTGAAGAGCCGGTCATCGAGGGAGGAGTTAAACTGTAACGTCATGGGGTATTCCTCGAAAGGAGATGGAGGAGGTTCACGTTAGCGTCTTAGCGACAAGCTAGAGCAGCCAATCATGGCTTAGTCTACAGGTACAAGCTCAGACTGCGCCGAGTCTTGACCATCAGAGCTCCACTGTCCAACCAAAAACGATAGCCCGGCACGACAATCAATGATTTAAGACAAATGCGTCTAAAGTTGCAGGACAATAAGAGACAGCGGATCATGTACGGAGTGCTCGGTTTGAAAGATCATGAACATGCTAAGAATATCTTTCCGATATGAAAAGACGCCTTATTTTTGTTTTTATTGGCCTGCATCCATGGGTAGATAGTTTAGGACCTCCATCTTTGCGACAGGATACCAGAACAGTAAGGTTCCTCAATAGCATAAACGCTCGCATTTCGAGGTAGAGATTTATCACTCTAAGATCAATCATCTGTTAGGTCAACAGCCTCTTTCCCATCTTCTAGTCTCACAAACTTCCATGGTCGAGGCGTAAAGGGGTTTTCCGATGCCTCCCGTTTGATCTGAGAAACCTCATCCTTGACCTGAATTAGTTAGTAAAGTAAACTCGAGAAGGTCACACCAGGTGGCCTGCTAGCCAGGACTTAGATGTGCGCCATTACGGAAGTTCGAATAGTTGCCTTACCTGAGGGTCATGTAGTCTTTCCAGAGCAAGACGGCGAATGTCACTCTCGGAGAGGTGAGAAAGGGGATCATCATCAAATCCAGTTGTAGCTGAGAGCTCAGGCGACGGAGTGCGTGGAACAATCATCTCATGTTGGAGTGCTTCTGCCTTGGAAGTTAGACAATGGTGTCAAAGAAGAAGATATATTCGTCGGTGCAAGAGCATACGGTAGGGTCGGTAACGAAAGAAGATTTCTCCCAGTAGGCGCATGTCATCTATCTTTGATCTAAACAGACACGGTTTCCGGTCTGTCTCAGCCAGCCTTGTCACCTTAATTAGCTCTTTAGTCCCATAAGTAAGTATCCAATAACTTACAGTGTTGCATGGCTTATTGCTCTGCCTTTCAGTGCCTTCTCAGCCAACTCCACATCTCGCCCTCCGTGCAAAGTGAGAGGTTTCGGGGAACTCGGCCCTTCGAACCACCCTGTGATAAGATGCAGGCGGATTGTTCCCAGGGTTTCCGCTTGTTCGATATCATTGTTGAGGCGATCAGTACTGATGTGATCGGCTGATGCGTTGTTAGCGGAGATGGAATGATACCTACATAGAAGGCAGGCTTACAAGTTTTGGTAATGAGAGCAAAGACAAATTATCTGGTAACCACTCTCTCATTCTCTTCCAAGAACTCAGCGCCTGAGATGACGATGGTAGATGACGTGCCAGGAGAAAAAGGTGTCCCTATGCAACGAGATTCCATCCATTGGCCGTCAATGAAGACCTCGGCGATGAACCTGTCGTGTGAATGAGGGAGTCGGTACTTCCCAGAGACCATGACTTCGACGGCGAACTCAGCACCTGACTTGGATTCGATATAGCAGTTTCTCGTCGGGATCTTGCTGCCTTCCTTGTCGAGGTTGATCACGGGTTCTTGATCATCAAGAGGGTCATATTCTGTCGCAAGCTCCCCGGCTATTCGAACACGTGCAGTGACAAGGTGAATCTCGTCTAATACTGCCATGTTGAAGTGGAATGAACAAAGATAAGAAGCCGAAATAGTGCCCGTGTAAGCCTTGGTGTGCTGAGCCGCAGAGAAGAAGGATGTGGGTATTAGGCGATCAGGCTGAGTATGGGAAGGAAAGGCCCCCTGCCTGGTATTACGAGGAGGAGCCAGCGCCTAGGTCAGGCTGCGCTGTGAATCAGTGCCAGCCTACGAAGATAAATTGAAAGTTGGCACCCGACTGCAGCTGCCCGTGGCCGCAGGCAATCAAATAGGTGCTTCACTCCCATGAAAAACAGCGTTCCAAAAAGTCTTTCTACAACCGAAATAGGCTTTAGAAGAAAGGAGTAACCGGCCACACCACTTGGTGATCGATCTGAGCGGGTATTTTACATCAAAGTCGGGGCCATGACGCCCAGGGAGAAATAAAGCATGGGCTATGGCACCAGATAAAGCGGGATACAGGAGCTTTTGTTCTCTCACGTATTTTGCTCGTTTTGTTTGATTGAGGGCATTTCGATAGGCAATGGTTTCTGATATTAGTAGTAGGAAACCTGGCTTATCTAGCATAGTGCTGCTAGCTGGGTACCTCAAGCACAGCAGTAGCTCGTGAACGGAGCTTAGGTCAGTCAGAATGTTTCTCATTAAGATCCAGCGCATCGGGAACAGCTTGTTTTAAAGCACTCATGTTGTAAATTCTAAGGAAAGAGAGTAGCAAGGAGATCTCTGTTTTGAGTAAGGACGGCTGTGATGCAGGAAATGAAGCAAGTTATGCACTGATTGCCAACAAGGGAGTATAAATTGTCATGACTCTTGAAACCAAGCGCATTCGGAAGAAATAAAGAGTACGTAGACCCGGGTTTTTGAAGACAGCAACAGAGCTTAATGCCTTGATTCATATCTGGAGAATCTGGGGCATGCGGGGCTGCAACTCCCGAACACTACCGGCAACCGGCCGACTCATCAACCGCCAGCAACATCAGCCCATAGATTCAATGCATGAGATGTTGAGAGAATACTACCTTAGTCTAGTCTAAGTCCCACTCCCATTGGGCCGAGCGATAGGAGATACCTGTCAAACCAAGTCCACGGCATGGTAGCCTATCATTCCTCCACATTCACCTGCCATTATGATTCCATGGTAAGCACAAGTCTGGGGTCAGATCTACCTGCAGACTTCTAGCTTGATACATCTAATTCCACCCCGGGAAAATAACGGAGCCGCCGCCGACTCAACAAGTCCCTGAAGTCGGGGATGAGGAGAAGACTGCGACCTGCGGTCCCGTTCGTGGGGTAGTCGTACATACGGTATGTACGGAGAAGACAAGTGATCTAGCGGGGTAAAAAGCAAGCATGAAGTCGCGGATCCGTCAATGCCGCAGTTTTGAAGATGGCGGATGGTATGTATGCCTATGTTGGGGTCCCCAATGTCGTCCTGTCATCCCCAATCTCAGTAATTGCGGCTCTCGTATGTGGGGAGCATATGATCTATCATGTCGCGTGCAGCCGGACTGCCGTTGGACCAATTTTGCGGAGGCGATGAGCAGGGCTGAAAGTTTATGTAAGTTTGCGGCTCTCGAGAAAAGCTATCATATTGGAGGAATGTTGTCACTTTAGAGGTGGCTAGCCTCTCAAAAAAGCGAGATAAACACTGCTGAAGCGCAAGGCTACTGATCCAGAAGTGCTGGTGTGTGGGAACCTGGGAAAGTCGCCATGAGGCAAACGATGAAGAACTAGGCGCATCTTTCCCATGTGGACATGTTCAAAGTTGGCCGTAAATGGAAAAAGTTCAGAGCGCTTAGAATTTGAGCCTGGGGAGAGGTTGAATCGGAGGCGGGGTGGGTGTGTGGGGCCGTCCCCGCCTTTGCCGGCGAGACGGAGACGCAGCGGAGCCGCAATTCATCATGACCACCAGCAAACCTGCGGGTCCGCGAGCCAAAAAGAACTGCACGAGGCTTTCCAACGTCTCGTCGGCCTTAGGGAACGTCACGGGGGGTGGTACGGAGTACATGGGGGGAAAAGCTAGACAGAATTGGGAATGTGTACTCGGGGCTAGGATGAACGGCTGCCCCAGGAATTGGAGAGCCATTCATGACCTTGTCAAAACACAAAAGGACAAGGGCAGCTCTTTGTTAGTGCGGGGTCGTTTAATGCTCGCTGGTCTTTAAGCCGAGCATTTTGAAAGACCCTCCTTCGCTCTCCCAGCAACGAGCAGCGAGAGTCCATAGTTTAGAAAGATTCAATGTATTCTGTGTATTCTGTGAAGTTTGAGGAGGCTCGCACAAGATATACCGAAGGGGTGGGTGAGGTCACAGATGGAGGGGTTTTGTTCAGGGAGGGTAACCACGTTGACTGGCACTGTAGATGTGAAGATCTGAGCACGGCCCTCCAGCAAAACACCAGGTAGTGCTAGTGTCAGTGCTGGCAACACAGCCATCGAGGAAAACGAAAATTGGACATCAGTAGACCCCGTGGATATCCAGATCCCGCAACATCGATGTGGGGGTGTGGCCTCTAGAGTATGTAATCGACTTTAGGGTAGCCATCGTTATTACTTGGTGATGAACTGACCAGGAGGTTAAACATGATTATGCCAGCATAGGTACGATATGTTCAAAAAAAAAACAGCTTCTAGCGTCTTACACGATGTTGCTGCTTAGGCTGTTGAGGGAACAACTTTCTCGTGAACCCTTAAAGAGCATCAATTATAGAAGAACGCGTAGAAAGCAAGTGCGTTTTGGATACTCGATGCAAGTGGCGTCCATATTGAAGAACAGTCGAATGATCTTCCTAGGAACTACGGTAACGGGTTTATCATGTAACAGCGCTTGGCCAACCAAGCTGAATCAACCGAGCTGTGATGAGGGATAATTGATACCCTGTACAACTCCGCGGCCTTGGATGGATCGAAAGAATATGCAGAAAACGTACGTCCATCGGCAGACGCTAATACATAGAAAGATTACCGTAAGTCCGAAACAGGTGTATTACTGAATGGACGCAACCTGATGTTGGGGTTGACAAGGATACGAAGTGCGGTTCGATGTAAATTCCCGTTGAGTTTGCAATGAACCTTATCTTGATTACCATGTACTCTGTCCAGTAAGATGAATGAATTATGGGTTGTTTTAGCCACAGTCTTTTCACCATGTACGGCATTATTAACAAATCACACCGAATGGTTAGTGAGTTGTCGCCCAGCGATGAAACTGTCTACTGTCCAAGCTATTTGAGATTGATGTGCGGATCAAGTCTGAGGTCCCTAGTGAGAGACCCTGTCGTATTGCGGCGCATTACCACCTCTCAACTGTAATTGCGTGTACTTGTCCCTGGTGTCGGCTCCGGGGGTTGTGCATGCATCATTGATACCCAGATTGATTTGTCAGTGCTCTCAACGGTTTCAAGTGACGCCCAGTTTAGGGCCATGAAGCTTTATACAGTGATTTTGAGGCTATTCAGGTCGTCTTGCTCTGCCTCGTAATCAACACTGTGGCATGCTTTTAGATATCCCTAGGTATCTGCTATACCGAGCTTTGACAATTCTGTTCACTTTGAATTTCGTGTTCTTAAGCTTGTCCTCTTTGGCGCAGATCCCCTCCTCCAAGGCCCATAAAGGCCCCTGCAACCCCACCATTGGCCACTCAGACCACTGGTGGCTCGGATGTGGGGAGAGAGCTTGGAGCATGTGGTGGCGGCATGTTTGGACCTTGTTTCTGCCGGCTGTTGTGATTTGCAGAAGCCGTCAGATCCATCCACTTTGGCGGGGAGTCCAGAGAGCTGTGGAAGCGAAAGGGTTACAGGCCGTGACAGAACCAGTAGCAAGATCCGATGGAGCAGTTGGTAGTCTATCAAGGGACAGTTCATCGGCCCAGTGATCAAAGGCGCCGGGCACGTTGAAGTACTGTAGTACAAACATACTGTAGCATTTGCTGACATTATAACTGCTTCTTTCTGGGTAGTACTGCTTAAACATCCCTGTTCTGCCCCGCGGTTCAGTCAAATCGTTGCCTGACGTGAATGTGATGTGGTCTGGGGTTGCGTTGCTTGATACCGGCTTAGAGGAGAGCTCTGTTATGCCCTTGAGCCGTTCCGAAACCACTTCGTAGCAAGTCCTGTCCTTCGGCGTTTGCTGTAATGTGATTGGGCTAGTGCTGCAGTCGATGTTAACAGGACAACTTACGTGACGTTTCGACTACTAACCATGCTAACCATCTCTTGTCGCTTGTCCACCACCGCCACGACAATGCTCCGCAAAGCTATGGGGTGCCCGTCCGTCCGCCGGGGGTCTCAGTGCGAGCGGTAGCCAGTGCAATCCATAGCATTTCCATTTTCAGGTAGCAAGAAACCAGTACGTACCAGGGCATCCATGTTCATCCAGGTGGGAGAGGCGAGGCTGTTGCGGGGAAAGTTGGCGTCACTTGAACTTCACCCCTCCTCCACTCCACCGAGGTTCACGGCACATCGCACCCCGTTGGACGCCCCCCTTAGTCCCCTGCTTCCATTCTTCCACAGAAAAACCCCGCGTCATTCTCAAGAATAAATACTCCCTTCCCGTCGTCAACATTTGCGGTCTCTTTTCCCAGATCATCTCATCATCTCCTCTTCACTCTTCTCTTCTATCGACATCCTCATCTGATACCCAGTACCCTCCCTCTCCTCTACAACATCTCATATATATCATACACAATGGCTCCCCTCACTGTTGAGCTGTCCACACCTGTTACTGGTAACTACCAGCAGCCCATCGGCCTGTAAGTGATCATGGCATCGAACCCTGTTCACTCGCTCAAAAACTAATACGATTTAGCTTCATCGACGGCAAGTGGACCGAGGGTGTCGACAAGCAGAAGTTCGAGGTCATCAACCCCTCCACCGAGGAGGTCATCACCTCCGTCTGCGAAGGTACTGAGAAGGATATCGACTTGGCTGTTGCTGCTGCTCGCAAGGCTTTCGACGGCGAATGGAAGAACACCTCACCTCAGGCTCGAGGCAACTACCTTCTCAAGCTTGCCGACCTTGCTGAGAAGAACCTCGATCTCCTTGCTGCTGTTGAGTCTCTCGACAATGGAAAGTCTATCACCAACGCCCGTGGTGATGTCGGCGCCGTTGTTGGCTGCCTGCGATACTATGGTGGTTGGGCCGACAAGATCGAGGGAAAGACCATTGATATTGCCCCTGAAATGTTCCACTACACCCGATCTGAGCCTGTAAGTTACCCCTGGATTAGAATTGCATTATTCTGTGTCACTAACAAATATCAGATTGGTGTCTGCGGTCAGATCATCCCCTGGAACTTCCCTCTTCTCATGCTGGCATGGAAGATTGGCCCTGCCCTGGCCACTGGTAACACTGTTGTCATGAAGACTGCTGAGCAGACTCCTCTCTCTGCCCTGGTTTTCACTCAGTTCATCGAGCAGGCTGGTTTCCCTGCTGGTGTTTTCAACCTTGTTTCTGGCTTCGGCAAGACTGCCGGTGCTGCTCTCTCTGCCCACATGGACGTTGACAAGATCGCTTTCACTGGTTCCACCGTCATTGGCCGACAGATCATGAAGTCTGCTGCTTCTTCTAACCTCAAGAAGGTCACCCTTGAGCTTGGTGGCAAGTCTCCCAACATCGTCTTTGACGATGCTGATATTGAGGAGGCCATCAACTGGGTCAACTTCGGTATCTACTACAACCATGGCCAGTGCTGCTGTGCTGGTACCCGTATCTTTGTCCAGGAAGGCATCTACGACAAGTTCCTCGCTGCCTTCAAGAAGCGAGCTGAGGAGAACAAGGTCGGCGATCCTTTCAACGAGGAGACCTTCCAGGGCCCCCAGGTCTCTCAGCTTCAGTACGACCGCATTATGGGTTACATTAAGGCTGGTAAGGACGAGGGTGCTACCGTCGAGACCGGTGGTGAGCGCCTCGGCAACAAGGGTTACTTCATCAAGCCCACTATCTTCTCCAACGTTCGCCCCGACATGAAGATCATGCAGGAGGAGATCTTTGGCCCTGTCTGCGCCATTTCCAAGTTCAAGGATGAGAAGGAGGTCATCGATCTTGCCCACGATACCGCCTACGGTCTCGCTGCCGCCGTCCACACCAAGAACCTTAACACAGCTCTCCGAGTTTCCAACGCATTGAAGGCCGGCACTGTCTGGGTCAGTTATATCCTGCTATTCCTCTATTTTCTCCTGCTAACCCTCTCTCAGGTCAATTGTTATAATCTCCTACATCATCAGGCTAGTACTCTATTCCTCCTCGTTATCCATTTGCTAACTTTGTATAGCTTCCTTTTGGCGGATATAAAGAGTCCGGTATTGGCCGAGAGCTTGGTGAAGCTGCTCTGGCAAATTATACCCAAAACAAATCTGTTGCAATTAAGCTGTACTAAACGAGAAGGAGTCTATGGTTGATTGGCGTTAAATCATTATATCTTCGCTATTTTATCCAGTTATTTCTATGGGAATACCTGTCCCATGAGTGTCACCGATGAATAATAAATATTAAATCACCCTTGTCATTTTTTGCACTTTAGTTCTTAATCTCGTTCGAATTGGGCATTTAATCGTTTATTAATATGAAGCCTATAGTGTTCACCTTTTTAGTTATAATACCTTCACAGACATAATAGCATGACGATGTAGTAGTGGCATCGTGGCCACGGACTCGACACGACCCCTTTATCGCTCATTGTCTTCCATTAAGAGCCTTCAATATGTTGCTCTTTTGGGTGCCATACCTATACGTAAGTTAGCATCTTTCTTTACACTTCCAGCACACCATCTAGACCATCACGCGTGAACAACGACGAGGACTACTGGGCCGGGTGACATGGCGGAAGAAATCCAACACTTTTTTTTCCCCACCGTTTCGCCGAGTTTATTCACCCAGTTCATGAAGATGGCGATGGCGAGGCCGGAGAGGACCACCAGCCAGCCCAAACGAATGGTACCAGTCAATCGCAGTATCGACCTTGCCAGTGAGGACGTCGATTTCCTCTGACCAGCTCGAACACCAAAACAAACAGCTATCAACGCGACTGGGAAACATTCTTCGCCGACAACAGCAAAACCTGTCCGATAATCGATAAGCTAGAGAAAATGGAATGTTATGGCATTCGGGCGACTGGTGCATCTAGCAAGAAGTGGTCTGGGATCTCTCGATTGAGCAAATCGACTCTGATTGGTGCGAACTTGGACGACATAAGTCTCTGGTCCAAAAGTCGGCCGAAGCCCACGCCCTTGATGTGGCTCTCAGCCTGTCAGAGTTCTATGAAAACAACGGGGTGCCGACCAAGAAAGCCGTTCGATCAGTGTTCGAATATGACACGAGTCTTAACACCACACCAAGCTGGCTTCTCTTAATGCCCTTCGGAACTTGCTGGCGCAGAGATACAACCGGAGCTCGCAACCGCGATATCGACATCGTGAAGCCCGTCCTTCATAAGGCCCTTGCTTGCCTTTGTGTCTCGGCCTACGGCGACATCGACGGCACAAGTTCCGGCCATCTCTCTGAAGCCGGATGTGCTCACATGCTTACAGTGCCCAGGACGAGCACCGGTATATCTGATACCACATCGACCGCAGCCTCCGGACCCGTCAAAAATCAGCGACCAGACATGCTCTGCATTCATACATCTGAGTTCCATCCATGCTGATATTGCCCGCTGCACTCGCTGCGAGAAGAGGACGTGCCTCAATTGTCTGAGTGAGGCACGTGAGGGGACATGCACTGATGACCCCGATCACAACCATTTATTTGCCTGACGAAGGGAAGCGGATGGTGCCGCTGTGAACAATGCAACAACATGGTTGAACTGACCTATGGTTGTTTCCACATCTGTAAGTTTATTGACCGTATAAGGGTACCCCCTTTCGGCCTTTTCGGTCCCGGATGAGTACAGATCATTGGAAATGGAAACGGAGACCTTGCATGCTTGGCCGGTCTGCATTCAGTATTTCAGAACCTGAACCACGTCAGTCCTACCTAAACCTCCGCTTCTATCGAATGTCTATCTATTATTATCGTCCTTAAATGATACAGTACATGTGGATCATCTCGATCTCGATTGATGTCATTTTTACCATCATTGCCATGGTCCTCGGGCATGACCACAATAGGGGACTTCCATAAAGGAGGAGTGCAGGAAGTGGCACCACCCAGCTTGGCGTTGACCTTTGACTATGTCTGTAGACAAGGATGCCACCCGTTACGCTTCAGTTACTGAGGCCAACGGGTACCGTGTCGAGATACTGACCTTCTCGAACATTCGATTCATGTTCGGAGAGCTTATCCCTCATTAGAGAGCCAACCACCCAAGTCTGGTTCCTAAACACCTGATCTATTTCCGAGACGGTGTAGGAGAGGGGCAATTTGCGTACGTGTTAGACCAGGAAGTCGAAGAGATCAAGAAATACCTTAGCACGATCCTTCCTGCTGGATAGATGCCGAAGTTCACTATAATTGTGGCTACCAAGCGTCACCACATTCTTCCTTCAGAGGGGATAAGAATGGCAACCCTTTGCCCGGTACTTTGGTTGAACGAGAAGGCTTTCGAAGAGGTGATAAGGATATTGTTATTGTATTCGAGTGTTTCTGTTTATCAGAAGTTGTCACCCATTACAGATGTACTACCCTGTATGGAGCTCAACACGATTTCGAGATCGAGATCCCTAATCGTTATAAGATTGTCTCTGCATTTAGACAGAACAGGAAGACTCTGATAACAACCAGCATACAGGCATAGTGTTGTTGGTACCTGTTGCATTAGTATCGATTAAACTGAAAATTCTTTTGTGGTCCGTGACGTCTTGATCCGGCAGTCTCAAAAGATACCAAATGATACATGCGCATTGTTTTGTGGGTGGCGACAAGCATGTCCTTGTTTTCTCTAGTACCACTCTTATTATAGTCGACAATCCATTAATCATGCTACACCATCAATTGCCATTTGGCGGCTACAAGGAGTCTGGAATTGGCCGGGAATTGGGCGAGGCTGCGCTGGCGAACTACACACAGAACAAGTCTGTTGCCATTAAGCTGTACTAAGCAAAGCGGAATGGGCATTTGCGGAGGATACAAGGGCGGCGTTGTAACTGCGTGATCAATTTGTACATGATTCCTTATCTAGTTTTACGGCTTTGACGAAGAAATGCCAAAAATTAACAAATCGTTCTCATCACATGGTGTGCGGAGTTGGTGTTTTGAGTCGTGCATATACCCAAACATATCCCACTGAGCATTCCTTCCTTTGTTGGCTTCAAAATGGAATAAAAGCAAACATGATTTCGGAAAAAGAGTAGCAGCTTTAGTTGAATACTCCAACTTCATCCTCCCGTTCTGTCCAGAGGGCTGGGGATAGTTACCAGCATTTTCCCACAAACTTTAGGTACATTGGTCAAAGAGTTATGTAGGCTCATGGACATACTACTCATGACTTTAGGAACACCACCCCTGGACCCAGGCTGAAATTATCGCATTGATTCGTTGGGTTGCGAATGGGTTGTGAATGTTGGTCGGCCATAGTTATCCCGAAGCTGTCGTCGGGACAATACCCACCGAGGTTGGAGTCATACCTACAGTATCTAGAGAGCAAGGGGCATTAATCTTCACAGAATCGCAACATGATCTTGCATTTTGAAGACGAAAAGTTAGATTTCTGCTTAATGGTGACCGAGTAACGGCCACCAAAATTCCTTGGATAACTCCCGTGAATGTCATTGGTCAAACTGTCGAGCTAATGCTGTATTAAGGAGGAGGCAATTTCTGTTAAAAGGAGAAAAACAACATCTGCTGCCACTCCTTGGGCAAGCAGTCCTTGATGTCTGGTTTCAAAACAAACTTAGAAAAATGTATCCTAAGTTTATCCTAAACTTATCCTAAACTTATGCCAAATTACCTAAGTCTTTCCATCCTTTAGGATCGACGTCGTGAGTTTTCTTTCCTCCCCTAGCCAGCCGCCCTTTTTAGTTTGTGCCCATGTAATGAGCAGTAACGTCTTTAATGAACATCGAGTTCATCACCTGCCTCACCCGTCCGATTTTATCACCATTACATTTTCACCATTACCACCCCTCATGAACAGGGTCGTTGGCTCCTCATTTACCACCAGTATCACCATTGTCAGCTTGCCAAGTGCTTCCACCCATTGTCACCTCCATTGCTATCATTGGACTGGCCATTCTGGTTCTCTTGTCCGTAGAATTCTTGGTTCCGGAATGCGTTGATCGAAGGAGCCTGGTGACGTTGGATAAGGTCCATTATATTCTGTTGCTTGGTGGATAGCGTCTTGTGACGATGCGGTTGTAATTTGTGGCTACCGGTACTGACAACGCATTGCGCTTCCTGTCAGGCTTCTGCTCGTGGACTTGGCAGAACGCGGTGGCATGAGAACCCTGGCAAGTCTGGCAAATCTGTGGATTTATACAGTCTTGTTCAAAGTGGTCGAGCTCGCCGCATCTAGTGCAACGCGGTGCAAGTCAGGCAAGGTTTTTTCCGTCACCCCGAGGGTAATATGGGTGACCGAGTAGTGAAAGAATGGCCTTTTTCTTTACTGATTGACTGTTAGTTTTGCAGTGAATAGGGCGTCAGAGAGACCCTTACCTGATTAATCACATTGTCCGCGGGTGTGTCCATACTCCAGACAATTGGTGCATTCCATTGGCGTTGTGGGCAGTCTCGTCTCATGAGACCCCTTCCACCACAGTCTCTGCAAGTAAGGTAAGCTTACAGCAGTCCTGATAAGTGTGACTCCCTTCAGGGTTTAGTCGTGCATTGCATTGGAACCCAGCATGCCGTTGTAGACCACACTTCCAACGTAAAAATTGGCTATAATTCTTGGGGCAGTCAAAGGTGAAGTGTTCGTCGCCACATTGCGCACATAGAGGTTCGCGTGGGCATTCGTTTGCACTATGACCTTGACGATGACAGGTTTGACAACTTCGAAACCGACAGTTGTCCGATGTATGGCCAGGAGAAGGGGCTACATCTCGTACAGATGCGTTAGCGGAGTCGAGAGCGCCTGGAACTGGAAACAACACCCTCTTGGAGAAAATTTAGATATTCTCGACTGCGCTTCGAGTGTCGGCTACCATGCGCGTGAATGTTGGGTGTAGGTTTTGGTGGTCGGTGATCATAACTGTGCTGATGGAAAGCTGACGATGGATACCTCCAATGCAAAAGACTAATGCAAGGGATAGAGAGAGAAGAAGGAAAATGAGATAAAGGAAGCGAATTATCATAATAGGTGCAACAACACATGCCTGAGGCAGTAAAATAGATGGTGGCATAAGATATCTTCTACCCCGTACCAAAGGGGTACATAAGTTGGCCGACAGTGCTCAACAGTCCTTGACAATAATTGACAATAATTTACCTAGGTATAAAAAAGACTAATATCTTGAGACACTGACTTTCTTCTTTCCACATCTCTATTTATCTAGGTGCCTACCTACCTAGGCACCTTACTTATCACTGGAGATATCATTGCTGCTGGTGAACTCAGCGGCGCATCTCTGCACCGCTCGCATCTCATTCTACCTAGTCTTACCAGCTGTGTTCTTCCCTTTCACTCTTCCCTTACTCTTTACATCACCGTCACCCTCCTTCGCCTTTAGCTTTCAAAATTGTCACATATTCATGGCCTATGAAGGAAACAACCGCAAACGCCTAGCAGCACCACTTGATCAATCCACCTCGATCCGGTAACGAATCTATCAACAACATGGAGACCAATAAGGAGGAGAATACGGTGCTTCTTGGTGGTATAGAGTTTCCCCTATGTAACCAATAAGACGATCGCCTCGCCTCCGTAGACGGCTGCACCTGCACCAAGCTTGTCACGTTCGACAATTGAGTCTACCAAGAGGCCTGCAGGCGGTATGAAATCATCAAACACCGTCTTACCGAATTGAGGATTAGGCCACTTTGGCATCGAAACGAAGACATCATCGAATACGCTAAGGGCTATCGGTATTCTACACAGTTTACTCCCCGCTGGCACAAAGATGAGAGCATCGAGCAGGACAGTGACCACGTCAGATTTGACTGGGAACGAGACTTTTTTTATATCGAATAAGATGACAGAATTGAATGGTGCGATCTTGAGTCACTGGCAATCGCAACACAGCATCGTTCAGCAAACATCGGAGGCGGCAAAAATGCATCTACAGGCAACATCTCAGAGCATGTAAAGGATCTTATCCGCAAATATAAGAGCGGATATGACCTCATTGCCAAAAGGCCCAGCGATCAACTCCTGGAGAATCCCTTATCAATTTCAGTCGACGGTCACTGTGAGTTCATTGTTCGGGCTGCCCTGAGACTCGATCGACGTGTCTGTCAAAGCACACCTCCCTGGCATCCGGAGAACCGAGAAGTCGACGTCTTGTCTCAGGCTTCGAATGATAATATTCCGTGGACTATAAAGACAGTTGAGGGGGGAATGCTATTCCAGAGCTTCGAACAATTCCTGATTCTTTTATCAAGTGGATTGAGCCGGAGCATTTGGAGGCTGCTGAGCAGGAGTACAATAAGCAGGGGGACCATGAGCAGCATCACTTGGCCCCGATGGACCAATAGCCAGACGACCCTATGCAGTCAATTATTCATGCTAATATGCATGGCTAGCACATTGTTTGCGAACGTAAAGATGGCAGAAAAAGGAAGAGCTCAGGTAGGTAGTCATAGATCAGTTTTCGGAATTCTCTAATTGTTAATCTTGCCCTCTGAACCTCTGCTCTGCCAAAATCTCTCCTCCTTTACTTATTCCCTCCTCAAACCTGTCTTTCTTATTTAATTCTTCAAGTCATCAGACCCCCGCCCTCTCTGCTTCCTTATTTTTCCGCTGTCGGAACTGACAACGCACAGCTGTTGCGGATCTCTTAAAGGGCAGGCGAAGGCAAGAGTAACGACCTTTATCCTAAGTAATAAAAAGATTCAGGTAATTTATCCTAAGTTAAGATTAGATATTTATTTACTAAGTTCATTTCAGCATCTTATAGAGTCTTCTATTTTCTTATTCCTTTAAGTAGGGCTTAGTTTTGACCTTTCAAAGTACAATCACCACTCTCTACTATATCAACGTTCGCATTATGACTAACTATTGCCGAATATACCCAGAATTTAAACCAGACTAGAATTATAATAATTCTGCTGCTAATTAATATATCCGCCTATAGTTCTGATAACAAGTGTATATACGGCCAGTAATTAGATAGTTTACTAAGTTTTATAAAATCTATCTTAAGTTCTCCTAAGCTTTCCTAAGTTCTCCTAAGTTCTCTTAAGTTCTCCTAAAGTATCCTAAAGTAGTATCTAATATTATACTAAACTCTCTTAAGTCTTTCTAAGAGTCCTTATAACTTAGGATCAAGCTCTTTATATTAGAAGAACCTGCAGGTGAACAGTTGTAAGCTTTGACAATAAGGCCAGATTTGGCACCACAGGTTTTATCACTTGCAGATTGTTGGATACTATCCACAACGTATAGTTTCTGTGAAATGGCTTATTCCGGTAGTGGTTTCCCGTTTCCACCCAATATGTCTGCTAGCCACTGTGAGTCTTTGTTCTATTGACTGCGGGAATGCACTGCGAGGTAAGCCCAAGAAAGCTACTGTCTCGACGTTGACGGCACCAACTTCCACTGTGCGATGTGCTCGAAAGAATCCTGGTTCTCAAGTGAGGGGACACATTTGCTTCATTTGTGGGAGTTGAAGCAGTACGTCGTAGGTGATAGATTTCATCGCAATCTGTACATTGTCGTGGTGTAGATTTTCCAATTAGGTCGATGTATTGCTGGCCTCGATACGAGCATCGAATCATTCCTCCTTCCATGAGACAGAACGCAAAGTACCGCAAGTGTGGCAGTCCCTTCTTGATGCTAGTAGAAATTCGATTGATTGAAACTTCCGGTAAAAAATGATAAGTGAGTAAAATTACCAGACAAGGAGGATGGGCACTATAACTTACAAGGCCATACATGCCATCCCCTTCGAACTCAGGTATTGGATACGGATCATATAATCCAGCGAACACCAATTGTTGGAGAAATGCGAACTCATTACAGGCAAGCGATCTGATTTCATGTTCAGGCGTCCATGTATTTACATGAAAACCTTTAGTTCGTTGTCTAATATAAAGACCCAGAATGTTTGTGTGATGCCGAAGTGCTTCGCCATAGAGCGTGAGATGGTAGAGAGAGTCTACGTCAAGATAACGTGCTCCGTTGCTTTCGAGTCCGCTCAAAAGGACTCCAATAAGGAACTTCATGTCGACACCCAGATCTCCCTGTGGCGTTACCAACCGAATGTCTTGAAGTCGGGAGGGACGATATCTCCCCAAGCGTCTAATCGACTGGGCCAGCTCGTAAAGTTCGAAAGGCGACTCAATACCTTCCGATTGGCGAGATTTAAGACTGATGCTTGAAAGCGGTAGCTTTGTTACAGCTTCTGCTATCTTGCGCATATAGCGATGGTCGAAGAGTTCGTGTCGCCGATTTTGGAAGGTTCGCACATCTGGGACAGCCGAACCGCTGACAACGATTTGAAGGTGGCTTAAATTATCAGTTGACTACTTTCATATTCTATTAATATGATATGAGCTTTACCGAATAACCCGGTCAGCCGCAAATTCACCTTGCAAGTTCCACACCATGGCAACTGGCAATCCTTTGCAAGTTGCCCGGTCTGGTTGCATTTGAAGCATTCCTGGTCATTCACGCCTGCGGATTCGTTTGAGTTTGCTCGTTCAAGCTTGAGTCGTGTATTGCATTGGAACCCCGCCTGCCCTTGTCCTTCACACTTGAAACATTACCATTTGTTGTCATTCTTGGTATAGGTAAAGTGTAAGTTGGTGCATTGTGCGCATAAGGTCAGATGGGCACTCGCTTGCACTATGACCTTGATGATGGCAGTTTGAACAACTCCGCAGCGCAAAGTTGTCGGACATACGGCCTATCCGTTGACAAACCGGGATGGCGCAGCTGAGACTAGGGTCATGGGCCCATTCTTTGTTGCTGTCCGATGCCTTGTGATTAAGGCTATTGCATTTAGGGCAACACGGTTGGCGGATGATAAGGCCATTGGTTTTGTGCCACTTGTATATGCGATATAGTTCGTACGCTCGCTTCTCACTCTTGTCTTTGATCTCCCATCCCACAACAGTTCCGATGGTTAAGAGGCGGACGGTGTGAACAAGCGCGTGAGAGAACGCAGGGACTGTCTGATAGCTCTATGCTGTAATCCGAGGTTGGAAACAAGGGCGTAGTCGATGAAGACAACATCTGCCTCGTCGCCTTGCGCAGCATCAAGAGCAGATGTCTTGATCTGATGTCGTTCCTCTGCTGTAATGATCCCATTGAGAACGAGGCCATTCAGTTCCTGGTCCAATAACTTGACTTGAGCCATGTCGAAAGCGTATACGGCAATCTGAATGGGGTTGTTGGAATTCTTTCCAAGTCCGGTAAGTTTCGCCTTAACGAGTTTCGCAAGTTGGCGGATGAGGTACTAGCGACGAAGATCATTAGATCCAGACGTTGTATTGGAAGCTCTGGAGCCGGGCAACTCGATCAATATGT
The DNA here is from genome assembly GCA_013781345.1 of Fusarium coicis. Classification (NCBI taxonomy): domain Eukaryota; kingdom Fungi; phylum Ascomycota; class Sordariomycetes; order Hypocreales; family Nectriaceae; genus Fusarium; species Fusarium coicis. The sequence continues at coordinate 20,215 of JAAOAJ010000354.1, forward strand.
TGCTCTTGTGCTTGGGAAGTTCGGGGTGAATCTCGCGCTTGACGTGATTGCAGAGGCAAGAAAACGTAAGATATATCTTTCTTGTATCATGAAATATAAAGACTTAGGTAATTTTAGGATACTTTAGTATAATTTAGGCGAGCTTTAGATACATCATTTTATAAGGCTCATAGCTCGCCATGGTATAGAAACCTGGGACATATCATTGCGCGACCGACCACTCTTATAGTTTTGAGGACTCTACTGGCTTATGTAACACATTCAACGTCCTTCACACTATGGCATTCATTGATCCATTGAACTCGGGCAAATAAAAACTTGTATGTTCGTTAAATGTATGTTTACTGGTCTTTTTGTTGTTGAGTTTTAGTAACTTGGATGATTGAATAATGTTTGGGCGCTTGCCAAACACCAAATGCTTCAACACTGTCCAGTTTGGACACTGAATAAAGCGACTGCTGGCTTAGTAGACTTGCCTATATCTACACAGATATGGATGTTTGCAGTTATTTTCTTTTTGCATTGCTACCTAATACACATAGAACTTATCTATCTACTAAGGCAGCAATGACAAACTAATGATGCTTATGGAGGTAATCATCTCAGAGACCAGTGCATCTCTCGTCTAGAACGACACAATCCTATCAAACCTCCGTTTCTGAGATACCTATCACAAACAAATGGGAAAGCGGCGATATTTGTCCGACTACTTCTGAGATGATCATGGGTCGACCTGAGATGAATTCGTACCATGCCAGCACAAACGATTAAGTTCACCAGAAACACTCCAAGAATCCATTTCCGAGAGGAGATTGATGTGGCCGCCGGAAGTGACTTGATGGGTATGCCTGTATTGGTGACTGATTCTGGTTTTACTAGCAGACGAGAAGCGATAGCTGGCTCAAGTTTGGCCTGCAGATGTGGACCGAGTGTCGGAATGTAAGTGATTGAAGAACCTCAAGTGTTTGATGGATTGGGATATGTTGACTGGGAGTCTTGGGGGAGGGACTCGTCATCAGAGCTACTCACAATTTGTTGATCGGCGTCCCAGAGATCCTGTCCTTGGTTTCTTCTTGACTGACTCCTGGGTGACGCCGTCTAATGTGTTGCTTAAGCGATCGAGAATCAGAAATCGAAAGCCATTTTTGCAGACCCAGCATGGATCTACAGTTGTTTGATGCTTGGATCGATGGGATCTGTATGAAGACTTGCGACCAACTGGCTTTGCACAACGCGGTAAAACGCTTTGGGTGCCTTCGTAATGACCGAAGTTGATCTTAGAGAAGTAGTCGATGAAAGCGTCGGGCTGAGCATGCATGATGTCCTCGGAGTCCGCCAGAGACACCGTGTCACGGTAGACTTGTCATTGACTTTCGCCTGTTATTCCGCTAACCATTTCTTGTAGCCTTTTTCACTCCCGGGAGATTTCCTCTTGTGGTTTCCTTTTGAGGTTGGTAAATGTTGGCAGGCATGTGAAGTATGTCGACAGTAGCGAGCTGGATTGGATTGTAGGCCCTTTTCTTCCCATGTTATCCATCACGATAAAAACGTACTTTTCTGTGGCTCCGCCAAGTATGGACTGATGAGTGGCCCAGGATTTCACGGGCTCGTTCCAAAGCTGCCTTTGAATCGCAGCCGGTTCACTGCTGGCCTCGAAGGCCGCACCTCGACGAATATCATGCATGGGAAGTAAGCGGCTCAACTATACCTAAAAGGTTTTGAGCTTCACTCAAACAAGCACCGGTAGCTTGGCTGGCATGAGGCCCATTTGGACAACCGGTATGAGAATCGGAAGCGTCTTATTCAATTCCGCAACGGCAGCTGGGTTGTTCGAGAAGTTGAGTACAGACCGCGAGTTGGAAACAGCGATGGGACAATTGAGCTCTCCATTTATACTGGGAACACCTGCTTCGGTTCGCGTTCTATTGCCTTTGATACTGAATGAAAATAGAGTTGAGAGATACCTTGCATCCAATGTGGGCTCTAAGTTTACATGAGCTTGTCAACTACTAAATTCAGAGTCGCTGGATCTACCCAGCCAGGATCTAGAGCATATATGTTTCTCTGCACCCTGGTGAGCATATTACAGCTCTGCCATGGCCATCGCATTAAGCTTGTTTCGCGTTATCAACTATCAATACACTGCTCGACACTGCGAGTTTACTTGTACGGCCATCACTTACCTTATGCATATAAGCATAAATGTGCTACTGCACTATTATTTTCTTTATCTACCTACCTTACCTTAGGTATCCATCCTCCAGCTTTTTGTTTTTTTCTTTTCCTCAACACCTCTCTGCTTTTCTTTCTTACAAGCAACGGTAACTCAAGCGATATATTACTGCCTGCGAGAATAATCACAACCTACGACAAAGTCTTACTGCCATCAATCACCGCGGTTTTCTGTATTGAGAAAGATGGACAAAGACAAAAAGAACTCTCCTGGCGCTGAAGGATACAAACTGACGCGATTCGGGTGGACTGGGAAAGCAACATTCCAGGCGACAAATCCACCTAAGTTCGATCACAAGAAGACGCTCACGTCTGAAAACATCACCGTTGCTGACATTGGCTTTATTCCTGACCATGTTCTCCAGAAAGTTGCTGCAACGATGAAAATGAATTCAGCACAGCTGTTTCTAAAGGCCATGAAAAACCAACGAAGGATGGCAACGGAAGAAGGTAAGCTTGGTCCGACTGACATTGTTTACACTGAGGACGACATACCTAAACTCATTGCCATCACGGAACAGAATGCACAAAACGCCACCAACGGAAATGCTGCCGCCCCCGAATGTGATTGGCACACCACTGGAGGCAACGAACAAGATGCCAGCGTTCCTGATGAGGGGCTTCCGCGGCCTTGAAGAGCGGTGTTTTAACATACCAAACAATCAACCTAAAGGGGAGGCTTCTGCGGCCTTAAAGAGCTTGTTTTCACTCAACTACCTATAATTCAAACATCTTACTCGTCAACCATACCAAGTACCTCGAATAAGCAGAGACCTACGCCTTGGAGTACCTAGGTGCTCAACATAATTGCATCTTGAGTCTGTATCTTATTCTCTCCGCCATGCGACTCTTCGTTCCTTCCAATGAGCCTCACCTGACTCAAGGCTTCGTTTTCTCACGACTTCCATCAACTGTCTCCTGTTTTCCTCCCGTCAAATCTCTTCTCTCTCCATCATCCATCCCACACCCTTCTCTATCATCCTCGCAGTCACTCCCCCCGATCGTCCCTAGCACCACTCATTTCTGCCATGATGCAGGTCTTCATAGTCAACGGTCATTCGAATGGTGATCGTAGTACATCAGAGTCTCCAGCTCTGTACTCCAGAAGCGAAAAAGGACTTCTGAAGGCTCCGATAGAATGTCACCCGAGTAACTAGCTCGATATGAGAGCAAGATTGGTAAACTGCTTCGACGTCATACTGGCGTTCCCGGATTCGATAATCAACCCGACTTTTGATGTGAGAGGTTCGACGCTTTCTGCAACCAGGGTCTGGAATAAGAGTGAGCTCTATCGTCACGAGGTTATATTTCGCTAACCAGTTCAGTCTAGAATACGCACTAACCTGTCATGACCTGGAGCTTTCAATTCGATATACACCTGGAACAGTGACAGGACAAGGCGATGATTGGTGCCGCTCAGTTTATGTCCGTCGGTCCGTCACTCATCCAGAAAAGTCTCAAATTCCGGCACAAAGATTTCGCTATCAACAAACACGAAGCGATCGGGATCGATGAGTCAATCAACATATATCTTCCTTTACTCGATTTCGCTGGCCATTTACTACCAAAAGCCACTTTAGTTGACCTCTTGGAGAAAGGAGTACTCACTCGAGATCCTCGAAACCGCACATATATGATCGCCATTGAAATCGTTCGCTTTATGATTAAAGCTAGGCTTCAGACGGTATAAGAAAAGGGCCCTATCATGGGAAGTCCTCATCATGAAGGCATTGTCAGTTTTGTTACAGCCCATGACTGGAGTGCTGGATGGGATTGAGCGCACCGGGAATAACGAGCATCAGCACACCCAGGCTCCACTAGCAAGGACAGTGAGAGACGCTAAAAGACAGTGCTGGTTTCTGAATACGCAGGTACCTAAGCTATGGAGTGGTTCCCCCACCACAAATTCACGCGCCGCTTATTACCTTATCTTTCAGCTGGAAGCTCAGGCTTAACGCGTAAAAATGCGCGGACCTACACACACGTCATAGTTCGGCAGTCGTTGCTTTTACCTTCTTTTTCCCTTGCCTTGGCCGGCATCTTAAAGCGTCCAGCAATTTCCTCCGAGACTCTCAACTTGATTTCCCACAGAAGAGATGTCAGGTTGGTCTTGGTCGCCTAGACAGGCCATGCTACAAATGAGCCAGCCAGAGATGAATGGCCAACCGCGTCCTACTATTCCGCCACTGAGCCTACCAAGCATGCCAGCTCTCAACCTACCTCATCCATCTGCTCCAAACCCAGCCCTGCCTATATATAACCATAAGCCTGTCTGTAACAAGCCTGGCCCTCTCCCCGTTTCCAACAACCTTGCGCCTCCTCTTGTCCCTGGTCCCGTCCCCAATAACTCAACTTCTCCTGCCTACTACAACCCATCACCACCATTTGTTCCGCACACAACCGGGGCTCAAGCACCAGGCGGTCTACCTTCACCTATGAATACCTCACTCATGGCAAGAGGGTTATCTTCTGGAGCACTGCAAATTCCGGCTCCTGCCCCTGCTCCTGCTCCTGCTGCGACAACCACCAGCTCTAGGAAGCGCAAGTCTGATGCTGGCCCCGACAACACTCAAGAGAATCTTTTCCCAGACAATGTGCCGGATATAGACAGCGAAGACGAACGCCTAGCACTTCATGATTCAGACACCTGCAATGCCATTCGTCGTAAGATTCGTAACTGGATCGATTCAGGCGCTCAAAAGGTTGGAGAATTTCAGAAAACCATTGGAGTCAGTGGCAAATCCTACAATAGCTTTATGAATCGAACTGGCACATGGGATGGCGAGAATACCGATACGTACATCAAAGCCCATCTCTTCTTCAAAAAGCGTGAGCTCCAGGGGCTCCCCCTCAAGGCCAACAAACCCAAGAAAGCAAAGACAGCCGCTTCCGCCAAGGTTCTTGAAGAAGTTCTTGATGTGAGCAACGTTGACCCTCTTCCTGGTGAGGCAGACGGAACAGTTCCTATTTACGACACCTGCGACGATATCCGCAAGAAGATTCGGCCTATGTTAGCCAAGGAGGGAATGACACAAGCAGCTTTCATCCGCGCTCTCAATAAGAACCTCCCTGAAGGGAAAAGCGTATCGCCGGCCAATATGCGGTACTTCATGGGCCGAAAGGGAGTCCGCGATGGTAATACCAACATCACCTTCTACGCGGCGTATGTTTTCTTCGAAAAGAAGCGTATTCAGGTCGAAAAGAAGCGTATTCAGGCTGGCAAGCCCAAGACGCAATTCCGTCAAAAGATGGAAAAGGCATGGGGCAACAAAGGTTTTGATATTGAGCATGGGGCCAACCAACAGTACACTTGTTTTGCTGGTGAAGAGCCGGTAGTGGATGAGTTTGGCAAGATTGACTTTGTTGTGACAGGGCGACGGAGGTGAGAAGGACGCATGTGCTTGCGAAAAGAAGAAGAGGAAACCTCGGAGAAGGGTTTCAGACCCGTTAGTGTTGTCTGATACCATAGCATTTGAGCTGATTTAGTGTGTTATCATAAACGGATTTTTGAATAGGAAGGAGAATAGCAAAGGCGTATCTGAGAGGTTTGGTTCTAATCTATATCTAGCAAAGGAAAAGTATTGTCACCCATAGCCTCCTCGATTCTTTCATAATTGCTAGTACCTTCTCTTCTTCCAACTGGCGGCCAATTACTTGAACACCCACGGGGTGGTCATGCCTGGCGTTCGCATCATTAGTTCATATGCGCCCTGCACAATGCCGTTGAGACTCCTGAGGCTAAAATCTCCTGGCAGTTGATCCCGTGTCTTATCGACATGTGTCACGGGCAAGACGCCAGCGGTATATTCGAGCTATCCTAGATCAGCTTTGTTATCTTAATCCCCCCTATCGATGAACGTACCAGGTTGAACATGAAAGTGTAGCCACAGCTACTACATGCATCATGCATGCCCCTATGGGTAAAAGTTGTAGGAGCATTGGGGGGGGGGGGGGGTGACCAAACAGTCAAAACGGGAGTTATCCCACCACTCAAACCACTTCCCTTTGTAA
>JAAOAJ010000355.1:0-50446 GCA_013781345.1 Fusarium coicis
ACCCTAAAGGGCCTACTTTAGCTTATATAAGGAGCCTATAATAAATCAATTAAAAAATCAGATAGATATAAATGTAACCTAGGGCACCTTATAGGGGGGGGTTGGCCTACTATGAAATGAGTTTTGGGCCAGTGCTCCCTACAGTCTTCCGTAGCGATCGGCTTTCCAGTCTAGCCAGTCCACGCACTAACTGACTAACCAGTGCGCTAATGCAGGGCACATCAAAAGCGCCTTCGGTGGAGTTGAAACATTTTTACAGGGAAGATCCCTCTGGATCCCATCGAAGATCAACGTCTTTCATCGTTACATTCGATCTACTCACTCATCTCCCGCGTGAATGTCTGATATATATAACCGAATGTCTTAGTACCTCTCTTTCAGCACCATCCAGATATAGTGCTTGTCGTGACTGTTTTGGCGGAAGCTCCAGTGTGTATCACCTCATGAAACACTTCGCCCTGTACTAGCCGCGTGTCAACCTCCACCACCAAGCTGACGTACAAAACAACCAACCCACAACACGACTCATTGCCAAACCCACCCACGTTGAACGCCACAGACATTCTCTTCCGCCGTTGATCGCCCCACGCTGCAACCCGGTATCCAATATGATCGTTCCAAAACTCATCCGTTTCGTGGGGTTCTTGCGCCGGTTGACGCGTTCTGTGAGACTAACAAAAAGCCAAGTTTTGCAGTTTCATCCCGAGTCGAGTTCCGATATGTTGGGACTGTCGGGACTATATGAGATTTTGTTCTTCCCCAGGTCTAGAAATTTTTCGTTTCTGTTGTACGCCTCGCTGTAGCCATTCCTTCTGTACGGCGCGTTCACTTTACTGTTTCTTCTTTTTCGTGCATCTACTCTCCTTTATAATGAAGTTCTCTTCGGTTCTCACGAGCGGGCTCACATCTTTCATACTGGTCGCTGGCCTTCCGACTGATACGCCACCAAGTGAACATTCTGTTCAACAAGTCCGAAATCCAGTATATAAGCGCAATGGAATTGCAGCTCTCGGCAAGATATATCGAAAATATCACATCGACCTTCCGGAATACCTCAAAGGTTCAGCACTTGCTCGTCGGGATAGCACTGGCACCGTCACCAATAAACCAATCGAGAATAATGCCGAGTGGCTGACACCAGTTCAGATCGGAAACCCTCCAAGAACATTCCAGATGGATCTCGACACAGGATCATCAGATCTTTGGGTATATGGTTCGAAAGCAGCTACTGCAGGCGGTAGCAACAACCCATACAATGCCTCCGAATCAAAGACATGTGAGAAGATTGCCGGTGCGAAGTGGTCGATTGAGTACGGTGATGGAAGTGGCGCTTCGGGCCATGTTGTGAAAGATACGGTCTCCATCGGTGGCCTGTCAGTGGAGGCTCAGGCTGTACAAGTCGCTGACAAAGTGGATGAGTCTTTTGCGACACAGCAAGACTTGGATGGTCTCTTAGGACTCGGCTTCAGCTCCATCAACACGGTCACTCCGAAGAAACAAAAGACATTCTTTGACAATGCGAAAACAGAGCATGGCACTGGGGTATTTACCGCAGATTTGAAACATGATACTCCAGGTACATACACTTTTGGCATCATCAACAATACGGCGTATGAGGGGGATGTTACGTATACGGCTGTTGATTCATCGACGGGCATGTGGACATTCACTTCAACGGGATATACCGTTGGAAAAGGCAACGTCACCAAGACATCCATCACGGCCATCGCCGACACAGGAACATCACTCATGTTCCTCCCCGAAGCAGTCAACAAAGCGTACTATTCTCAAATCGACGGTGCCAAAATCGACGCAACAGCGGGAGGCTACGTTTTCCCGTGCGACACGAAAATGCCCGACTTTACGTTCTACGTGGGGGAGACGGGCATCACGGTCCCGGGTGCTTACATGAATTTTGCACCGCTGGAGGGACCTGTTCCTGGTGAGAAGGAGGGGAAGAGGGGGGTTGGGAATTGTTATGGTGGGTTGCAGTCGAGTGCGGGAGATATCAATATCTTTGGTGATATTGCGCTCCAGGCGGCTTTTGTCGTGTTTGATGCGGAGAGGACGAGGATAGGGTTTGCGAAAAAGACTTTGGCTGGAGTTGAGTAGGGAAAATTTATAGATAACACAGCAAATTACACTCTTTTATTATCCTATATAACTGTTGCTTGATGTTTTATGTTGGCTGTGAATAATGCATCTTCAGTCTCTGGATACACAAATGCACAAGTTAAGCAACCACACAAAATCAAGAAATCGCGCACAAAGACGAGTTGTGTTGTGTGCGAGTGTCCACTTATGAAGGGGCATACATACATGGCTTGCACTAATTGTCTCTGGTCTCTCTCCAGGAGACAAGTACCTCTCTGAGAGGTCCACAGTAAGCACGATGTACCTTTCTTCACATGGAAGAGAGTCTCTACGATAACGATTCTGATAAGATAACAAAACCTCTCCGATGTCCGCTCAGCACTAAAGATCGGATCCGAAATTACACTGTTCTCAACTCCAGCAAATATTCAACCCAAGTGTTAATTCTCATTATCATGACTGTCGTATATTCTATGAAATCACGCTCTCATCATCATCTATGCAATTTTAGACAGCGGTAATCACTCCGGGTCCGCATCCCACAGATGTCAGATGCCATCCAACCGCTCTCTCAACATTCCTCAATATCTGCGGAACATGCTCGCTCTTCATGTGCATCATGCCCAGCACAATCCCAGCAAGGCACGCACTTCCAAACTTTGCAACACCATGCTGCAGCACTTGTTTGACACCCTCTCTGATCTCAGGATCGCTGCACTTAAAGAGAACAACAAACAACGGCTTCATCACGTTGTTATCCATGAAACGGAAGTTTGCTTGCGGTCCCTTTAGCTCGCCAAGGATACGGTGCGTCGTGGCGATGATCTCACGGTACACGGGCTTCGCGTCGGGTAGCACCTTTGCATCCGTGTTGAGCTGTAAGTGGAGACTTGACAGACACTCTAGGTACAGTGCTTCAAAGACACTGGCTGTCACGTAACTGTGCGGCTCCTCACTTTTGCGCTGCTGTGTGTAGCGGTATAGCAGCACGAAACCGTTGTGCCAGCTTGAAAGGACCGAGAAGGCTCTCTCCCATGTAGCTTTGGTGGTCTCTTTATCGTCGTCCAAGAGATGATGAGCTAGGTGATGTTGTGCGACATCCCACCATCTTAACGCTTGATCCAAATCGTGAAATGAAGAGGGCATTCTGTCTATGGAGTACCTGTGTCTTCCAAGGCATCGCTTCGCAGCCAGGAACTCATCCGTGTCCCCGGTGATACCCAGTCTCAGGGCCCAGGGGTAGGTACTCAATCGCTGTATCATGTCAAACAGGGCATTCTCGTAGTCATCAAATACTAAATCTGTTAAAGATACACCTTCTTGAGCACATCGTTTACCGAGATACGCTTCAAAAAGACGAGCTGCGTGGTCGTGGTGCAGAACAGCAGCGTGCATGTCCCCGCGAAGGATATCATAGGTGAGAAAAACAAGCGCCACGTGAGTAACACTACGCAGCGCACGTAGCGTAGAGGTAGCAGTCGTTACAGCACGTACAGTACGTGTATAGTACTGAAGAGACAGCTGATGCGCCTTATCAGCAGCTACAGAGTCAATGGTTGGCTGCGTGAAGGCGTTGACGGCACCGCCTAGGGCACAGCACGTCTCACGGACAGCGGCATCCTCATGGGCCAGCTGAGGCGTGATGGTAGCCAAGGTGTTGTGAGGGAGGGTGGTGCCCTGCTCGTTGGACCAGAGAAAAGTGGAGAACATGTCATATTGCGTCTGGTCTTTGAAGAGCGAGAGGATGTAGGTTGGCTTGGCTAGGATGCGTGTGTCGGACTGGGGTGCTGCTGTTGTGATGGCTGTAGCTGTGGTGTTGAAGCCGACGGATTGGCTCAGCGGGAAATGACATGTTAGACCGACGGCCTTGCACCGGTTACAGATTGGCTTGCCCTCATCACATTTCACTTTGCGGCGTCTGCATGATATGTATTAGCAACAATTTTACATTTGAGTAGATAATTCTCTTCTGTCTGCACGCACTTGCACTCTTTACAACCAGTACGTGTCTTGAAAGACTTGGTCTTTGGCTTCTTACTAGCGGCATTTTGGCTGGAGCGATCTGCAATGTCAAGGACAGCCACATTGGCATTCGGGATCTAAAGGCGACCAAAAGATAAAACACGTAAGTAAGCCACCAACGACATGAAACAGGTCTGCCCTAGTGGCATTTTGGTGCTTTTGTGCTCACCCGTGGCTTGTTGTTGGCCGGGACCGAGACGATATGAGATGCTGACGGGTCGCCGCCGCGAGGGGGTTGCACACCGCCACCACTAGAAGAAGAAGCAGCAGAGACAGAGGCAGAGGCAGAGGCAGAAGCCTTGGGTTTAGGTTTAGGAGCTATCGTCTGCTCCATCACACATTTACCCTGTTCGGAGCCGAAAGTGTGTGGCGTGACGGTATGGGGAAGGCGAGCCAAATGCCCGAGATGACACGAGGAGGGGGATGCGTTGTGAGTGAACTGTTCACTTTTGGTGGAGGAGTTTCAGAGCGTTTAATCCTACTGTATCCACATTCTGTGACTCTGTATCCAATCATCACTCAGCCTGTGCGAGTTACTCAAACAAGTTAGGGCTGTGGTCTCCTTTAACTGACCAGATTCCGAATTAGACAGGGATCGGCGCTTTGATGATCTTGGCTAACCGTCTCAGACCCTCAGCTGCATTCTGACTGCATAAAGACTCTGCAATAAGCGAGCATTAATAACTGATGAATGGTCTCATCAGCAAAATGCTACTTCTGGCTGCTAGAGTTGCTGCTGGGCCTTCCTTGCTGATTTCCTGATCATCTCACAGGCTTGTTATCAGTGCATGCCTTATTAATCTAGAGCTGCCCAAGCTTGTACTACAGACAAGATCTACAGGCTGGATGTAAGGTCTTCCTTGCTTTTGACAGGCTGTTGATCAAACTTCGCTTATATCTTCCTGCCCACTCAAATCTGTTAATCTTGATACAAGTGATCGACATATCCTAGTTAGGGATGCTACGCCCGGTCAACCTACAGGGTTGCTTTCTATCAACTCCCGTTCTTTTGTGACAAAGCATGTATACTACTCTGTACTGATGCTAGGGTACCACCGTTGAGTGAGCGCGACTGATGGGTGGAGGTTCAAGTTTACTGAAGCCGGAGCGCCGGCACAACAGTATCATCCGCGTTCTTAACAGAACCTTGTTCATCTCATCATGTACTAGCATGGTCCCTTGAGCTCGACCGTCTCATACATTCTGCAAATACCTTGACTTAGGTGATCCCTCTTTCGGATATCTTTTGCCGCACTGGAAATCGGCACTGGAATATCTCAAGGCAAGGGAAGTGCTATCCAACAGCGCCAATCGATACATCCCCGTAAAACTTTCAACAAGTCGCAGCAAGTTCAATTTTTTGGTCACTAATATTCTCCCTCTTAGCCATGGACTGAGGGAATGACTGCCGCCTTTAAGGTTAGGCTTTAGGATGCCAACGCAGGTTGTGAATGAGAACACGATATTTTCTTTTCCATCGATGTGAGCTTTTTTCACCCAGGCTTATGATGATTTCAACCATAGAAGTACTTGCTACCCAGAGTATTAAACCTCTTTCAGGTAACTCTCCAGGTAAGAGCAACATTTCTTTTTTCATTTTCTCTCATAATATGGGCTGTTTCCCCGAACCTTCTCCGGAACAAAGTTACAGCTGCCAATACCTTCAACCATGGCGCAAGGCCTTCTAAGAGTTCCCGGCAAAGCCTCCGTGCTGAAAAACTCACAATATGCTGTTGTGGCCTCTTCATGGGCGCGGGGTAAGACCCAGGAATCATCATCACGTGCTTGAAGGACGCCCAATAACAACACAAGCAGGTCATCTCTACGTTTTGGCTGGAAGGCTATTATTTACAAGAACCGCCGAGGTCTCCGTTGGAATGGTGTATAAATAGAGCCTGTCTCCGCCTCTATTGTTGACAAAACACGGAGAAGACGTAATCCACAATTGACTCTTAGCATTCTAGATCATCGGCAAAATACATCTTTTATGAGATATGGCTTTATCTGCGAAAAGCCTCATCGACGAAGGCCCCATCTGTGAAGGCCGCAAATGTGATCTCATCACTCACAGTCCTGGAGGACTTCATTGACTCGATTCCTGCGGATGCTACGCTATATCTCGACCTCGAAGGGAAAAGTCTTAGCCGCAACGGGACTCTTACCATCATAACCATTCTCGTACACCCTGCAAAAGTCACGAGACTTATCAGTGTTCAGACTCTTGGCAGCGCAGCTTTCACCACGCCTGGCACAAATGGAAAGACAATCAAGGCTATACTGGAGGACCCTCAGATATCTAAGTGTCTCTGGGACGTACGTAACGATGCTGATGCCCTCTGGGCCCACTACAAAGTCCGTCTCGCGGGACTTACAGATATACAGCTCCTGGAGAATGCCTCATGGATTACTGATAGAACGTATGTTCGTGAGCTTGGGACCTGCGTCGAGAATAATCTCAAGCTGGGGTTCGCGGAGCTTCACAGATGAACCCTCACCAAGAGGACGGGCAAGTCTTGCATAGTCGGTGACATTTTTTCCGGTCGCCCTTTGGACACTCTGGCCAAAGAATATTGTGTCAATGACGTTGTACACCTGCCTGCGCTACAAGTAACTTACACAAAGCGGATGGATAGCCAATGGATTAAAAGGGCTATGGATGAGAGTGCACGTCGTGTGGACGAAGCCTGTTCTCCAGAATACAAACCCCAGTCTGAGAAGAAGAAGCTCGGGCCGTAGGGACCAGGATCGGGGATCAAGGAACTGACCATGGATGACTGGCTCGAGAAATTTGAGGATGACAGAATAAATTGCATGGAGAAAGATCTGTTCTGCGATAGTGACTATGACGACCTCAGAGGGGTCTGGGAAAACTAGTCAAAGAGGTTGTATTGAACGATACTTTGGATAGTTATTGGGAACATGATATTATGGCAGAATCCCGCTCACTGAATAGCCATTTTACAGCCAGATGTTGTTCATTTCTAACTCTGTCTGGTTTTATGAGAGATGGAGCTTCGAGGTTCTGTTCAGAACAATGCCTGTCTTTGTCTAATTGGTGCAAGAATGTAAAAGAGGTCGAATAAAGCTCGGGACTTGTGCTGGCTATGTTCATGTTGGAAAGCCCGGGACAATTAAAGGCAACCTTATATGTCATAATTTTTACACTTGTTGAATTTCAAGTCTACAAAACATAAGAAACATTATAACTTGAGCTGCGTATTGATATCACCGTTTCAACTTTGAGCCTTCGCTATCACCTGCAGAGCTGACGCAACACACACTACAAATCTCACGTTGTACTATATTGTCTACAGAAAGGAGTAGGACATCCTCTACAATGCATACAACTCGACCCTGTGCCTTGAACACCTGGCTCGGTCTGGGTTCTGCTCGTTGTAATAGCTGCCCACGTTCTCCTCCTTAAATAACACAAGAGACTTGGATTCGAAAAAATAACTCTCTGTGTTCATGACGAAGCACGATTAGGTCAATGAACTCGTGATGGAAGAAAGGACATCCGAAACAGAATCATTGATTTTATCATTCACATGTGATAGTAGCAGAAGAATTATAAATAAAGCTACTGTGGCTCATCATCCCGATACTGAAAATTCACTATCACACTCAATTCTCTCTTAAAAGCACCTTGATAATCTATAGCAACATACACAACACTTCAGCAAACCAGTCAGAATTCCCCAATTGCGCCTAACACTATGAACACTACTTTCGAGAACTTGTCGTACCAGGCAATGACACTCATCGACTTGGTGTTTGAAAAGGTAGAAGCTGTGCGAGAAACTGCTCCACCAACGCCCTCTCAGGATGAAGTCGACAACCTGCTTTCCTATCTGAAAAGACTCAACAGTCACATGACTAGGATGATAAAACAGACGGAAGGCCCAGAACAAGAGCTCAAGTTAGAGGCCGTAGTTACGCGGGCCAATGAAGTCATGCTTGAAGTGGACAACATGCAATTTGCCATCTGGTTACTTGACCCTGATCGCCCTTGTAAGAGCATTCACGGTGTTGTTCGTGACAACCCATTGGCACGCAAGATCTATCAGTAGGAAGCAACTTTACGTCATGGGACGGATAACAAACACGAGAGCCAATTCATTCAAGGTCACATGAGATCGAGTTGTTGCGAGATTCAATGTGTTTACCAAGAAAGGCTAAAATGCGGTGAGTATATCGGGAGTTGTAGTGATAGATACACGTGCGGGTCGAGCTCTTTGGTATTTAGGATTCTCTTTAGGTGAGACTTGGGTGTCATTGGAATTAGGAAGATTGCGAGATCAATTTATTTGAAACTTAAAGGCTGCTTGTCGTCACTCTTTGACAGAATGTTCTAATCTTGTTCTGTTGCTTATATGGTGAAAGACTAAGCCCGTGTCCGTGAGTGTGTCCGATGTAAGATACTGTGACTTGATCGTGGAATATTTCAAGACAGTCGACTGCTAATTATTTTCTACCTTATGGTTGAATCAAGAACGTGGTATCTTTGGAAGAGTTTCGTACCCAGAAAAAGCTTAGTCGATAGGTCCAGGCTGTTGGCGCAAAATAGCACATGTGAAAATGTCCCATTTACTTGCAGGCCTCCGAAAATGCTACAAGGGAGCTCCAACGATATTTGAGGCTCTATGCCTCCTAGTCATGGCGCCTGGAGATAATTGTGTTCTGGAATGGGCCTTGTTCAGATTCATGATGTTCCTCTTCCAGTGTGTTGAAGTATGTTTGCATACTCGCTGGAAGCGTACCAATTGTGCTCCGTCCTGGTGTTCAATACACACTGTAAATATAAAAAGCCTCTTTAGCAAGATTTCGCCGAACATACAAAGGAAGATATTGTTCAATCTCGGTGTGATGCAAGCGTCTGATTTCGGTAAAAATAGAGGATGAAGAACACCATGGCTTGCTTCAAACAATGAACTCCTAGTTTTGTTCAAGCTCTGAATCTGAATGATGCAATCTTCAGCTCTGTTAACAGGACATAAGAAAAGAACACACTGTGGTATTCAACGGTATAAAGCTCTACTATCCTCAATAACGGGACCTTAATGCTAAATCTGCAAGGCTCAAGTCCAGCATCTCTAAAGCCTGAAACATTATCCGGTATTCTGAAACTCGTTGTCAACATGGCTACCAACGCACCTACAGTTATCCCACGAATCGGTGTCTCTTACAGTACATTTATGGAATCGCTCTGCAGAATTAAGAAGGGTGTATTCAGAGACGCATCAATTGACGCTCTAGGCAAGGTACAGAAGGTCCATCAAGCTCAGTCAAGAATCATAAAGTGCTACCCTGACCTTGGGACCGGTATTCTTGGAACCGCTAGGCCGCCTTCCCAAAGATATCCATCCCAAAATGAGATTGATGAACTTCTCGGGGACCTGAGGAGTGCCAAGTACTTTTTGTTTGACATGGCGCGTCGTTTCTACTCAGGCCACGACAACGAGCGGAATATGTTGCAGCCCTTAGAGGAGGTGACAGTAAGCTTGGAGAAACAGCTGTATTGTATTCAATTAGCTATCAATAAGCTGGATCCTTATCGCGGGCCTAAGGATATCTTCGGCATGTATTGTGGTGTACTTGTTGATGAGAACTTGGCCAGAACTGACAGAGAGGGCACCGGTAAGATTGAAGAACAGATGCAGCAGATAGCAATCTAGATGGGTAAAGTTCTCAGCCTAGTCTTGGTTCGCAGGATTGTCGGTAGTTCAACATTCGTAGGTAAGTAATGTGACTGCTGCTGACATCCGCCAGAAAGACCATGTCCTTTATACAGTCACGGGTGTTGTGATTGGTGACTGATGGAGAGTGTACTTGCCAGTCATCCGAAGTCTATTACCATAAGTACCATTTAGTCTAAGAAAATGAAGAAAATATGTCTAAGATATGCGAAAACAGAATTAATGCAGCTTTCCATCATTTATCACCTGCCCACATTATCATCTGCCAATATGTACCCATTTCACATTTCAAGCAGCATATCTGCTCTGGAAATTTCAGAAGAAAATTATGATAATATCTTCAATGATTGTGGCTGAAGTTCAAGTTCCCATGCATTTGTGAGAGATCTCCCACTTCAAACCCCGGCACATAAACCCAGGCATTCTCCTTCCACCCTATAAGTGACGATATTAATTCTGGAACAAGCGCCATAATTGACCAACTTACCTAGCCCTACGCCATGTCCGTGTGCCGGGGCTCCGATAGAGAGTATATGCACGCCTTGCATTTGAGAAATGCTCGCGGCCTGCAGCTGGTGGCAGTGGCAGGGATGCGCACCTGAAGCCTGGTGCATGTGCATCATTGTGCTGGGTACAAAGAGTGGAGGGCTATCCTCCGCATAGTAGATGCACCCGTGTCCCGGTATGATCGTAAAGTGAGTCGCTACGGCGTATTCTGTCGGAGCAGCCGGCGGCGAACTTGATGGGCTCGGTGATTGGCTTTTCCCGTCGTTGTCCCGCTTCAACCTCGACTTTGGGGCCGTCTTCTTTCCCCGCGTGGTTCTGCGGGCAATTCTCCTAGGTGGGGTGCTGGGACCCTCCCGGTTAGTATCCTACACCAGTCAGCATTGTGTATATTGCCTGTCATGGTGTATATGTCTACCTCATCCATCTGGGATGCAGTGCGCTTGGGCGCTGACAACGGGAGAGGATGCCGCTGCACAGCAAGCTGTGATGAGGGGGTCTCTCCAAGGGCAGGCATTATGCACGGTCGAATGTTGTTGGTTTCAGACATGGTTTTAAACGTAAGGACGCCTGAGGATATGGTGTGAACGAATCGAGTAGGTGAATCATTGATGAAAGAGGAAAGTTGCCTAAGCGCATCTATGATAGTATTGAAAGTCGTGGAAGAAAGGGGGCTTCTAACGGACTCATGAATGGAATCGACTGTCCTTTTGAACTTTACTGAGTCCTTCCATCATCTCGAGAATCACGCGTCCAGGTATCGATTTGACTGTTTGGTATAGTGATGTGTCGGAAAATAACCGTTTGGGCGGTATCCACTACACGGCGTGGCGTTGGACATATGACGGGAATCAACGTTAGCGATGTGCTACTATCCTCACCGACTGGCAAGAAGAAACCCTTGTCCCCTGTCTGTGCTGATGCAGAGCTGAGGTGGGCAGGAGATAGGGCTGCTGTGTCATGGTTGGGGCAGTTCCGACCTGTTGGACCCTTGGCCGATGTTGTGAAGACTTGCACCGTGATATTATGGGGCGGTCAGTACGGCGATACCTTTGAGCAGTTCAGATTCTTGAAAAGGCGGTCATCGCTCTTAGAGGAACAGTGTTATTATTTTGAGAAACTTCGTTTCGTTCTATCTTGAGGCAGTTCTGTCACTTCATGATCGCAGCCGTGCTTGGATTAATGTACAAACGCCACGAGCCACTACGTCTCGGCATGGACAATTTAAGTCTCGTGTCTGACACCGAATGTTCTAGAAATTGTCTAATTCACGTATTCCAACAAGTGCTAGCCAATACAGACACATGGCGTTCAGCTATGACTTCTTCTACGACAGTGTTGGCAAGCGTATGCACCACCATGGCTGTTGTCGTAGATGGGTAACAGGGGCCCCGTGCTAGGCTATATGTGATATGTTTCCAATTCATTGAGGTCTACTCCGTAGCGTACTCGCATCGCTACCTGACATCGAAGCAGCCATGTTCTAGCGCTTCTTCCCATCAGATCTCAGTCTCGACGAAGCAGACAAGACCAAGAGTCTCACCGATATTTCGGGCTGTGACTCACTCATCTCGTTGCTTATCAAATGAAATTAAGATCGCAGTTCTTGACATTGGGCGCCTTCACCAACCGTTTGGAGGTGAAGTTGTTGGTGTTGATAGTGGAGACCAAACGGTTCGGAGCATCTGGCAGAGGGGCCGGTTTCCACTTTATCCCGTCCCGCGTCCGTGTCTTGGGAATTACGGAGCATTGGAGCGAGATGAGTGTGAAACCATCGATATAGGCACGTGAGAAGCCCTTGCCCTGCCTCATCCGAGCTTGTGTTGCACGGTGAGATACAAGCTACGAAGCCTGTAACCTGAACCTCGAAGGTGTAGCCTCACTGTGCCGAAGTGATGAGGGACGCTTTGACGGCTTCATTCTTGACAACGCGAAAAGAAAAAAGGGCAGAAACAAAGAAAGGTCTCGCGGGATTATGTTGGAGCCGTCATTCAAGTCGGACGAAAAAGATTGTGGTCGATAGCAACAAATGCTGCCCATATCGCGGCCGAACCTGATGAGTGAGGAGGCACAGTTCAACATTCTGCCCGGATTCTGGCGGGCTTGTACAAGTCAGGCACATGGCATAAACCCACTCTGCATATCCGTATAATGAGTAATTCACACCTCTTCGCAGCCACCGCTGTCATCTTCGTACTCCCCTGTTCTGAGCCGTCTCACCTCAAGTGTGAGCCAGGGCACGACAGGCAAACACGCAGAACACGAGACACGTCTTTCCCGGTCCCACTTTTCGACTCTGAGTACTTAACGCGCTGGGGCCCTACCCACGTTACACGACACACGCTAAAGCTCCACTGGCGCGTTTGCTCTCGCGACGCGAGCAACCAAAATGAAATGGCTGGAGAGACACGAGAGAAAGGTACATCGAGAGGGACAACCTTGAATGTACCTTTTGCCAGGTGGACACCCTTGTCGAAAAGACAGCAAGGTCGGCGGCTTGGCGTTGCACAACAATTGTTAGTGCATTCGGTGGACTTCTCTGTCTTGTGTTTGACAAGCAGCAGTGCCCACATGATTCCGCGGCGTACTGCACTGATGCAGCCCCAACGTTGAGCTGGCAGCGGGCAGTCTGTCTTTTGCCCATCTTGATTCTCACGCTAGCACTGGCCTATGATCCAGCTGTCACTCGCATCTCAGTCTGCCGTGAATGCGCTGTTGCTTGACTTTGCACGCGGCTATGGTCAGCGACTTCGGATGCTGTGTGCCATGGGCCTAATCTGTCCGACCGTCACTCGGGCTTACCACCATTTGCTTATTTTCTCTGGCAACTGCTCTCCCACCAACAAACGATTGTGAATGCCACGACGTTAGACTTGCAGTGGCCTCCCACTTCACGCTGTCTACCTCTACCATCCCGCTCGCGACCCTCCCGCCGCCAGCGCTTCTAGCTCTCGTCCTTCCGAGCTCCATTCCATCACGTACCTCTTCTTCCCGAGACGATGTCCGCTATCGCCGATAATACGCTACATGTTGGCCTTGAGCTGTCAAGACTTCTCTGTCCTTTGTGGATGTTGCACGCGTAGCTACTGTGGTGGCTTTCGTGCGGTCACTGCCGAAGCTTGGCTGTTAACCCTCACCGAGCGGGCCTGAAGGTGCGCCTGTGATGAGGACCTGTCAGCGGTGTTATCGCGATGCATCAACAGACGGATTGCGCCAACGTCAATGCCACCGCCGACATGCTCGGCTTTGTCTCTTTCGCATTGGGATATACCGTTCTATGATGTATCTATTTTTCCTTGCCTGTATTGATCTACGGTGACGTCGGTGTATATACCAATCTGTCTATACATCAGGCTCAACCTCGTCCACCGTCGGCACCTTGTGCAATTCGGCCCCAAAGAACTTTGACACTTCCTTAACACTGTCCCAGATTATCTGAACATCCTCCTTCGACACCCCAATTCGTCGCGTTCCCCGAATATGCCAGTGCGTCTCCAGCGGGAGGTTCTGGCTCATGATCGCCGGCAGCACCACAAGCTGCGTGTCCGTATCGTCCAAAACCTGCCGATCCGATAGAAACAATCCATACGTGATCTCCGCCGAAACCCACGCAAAGTCCTGATGCGCGTCAAACAATCCCATCGTATCCCCTGCGTTTCGAGTGTACACTTTCTTGAACCAGTCGATTCCGCGGTCGTGGTTTGCCTGATCGGCCTGCCATCCGTCGCGCGTTTGGCTAAAGTCTCGGTCCTCGGGTCTCTCGACCTTCATGATTGACAGGATGGCTTCGAGGGGCTTGCACACGCCGACGAGGATGATGGTCTTGACAAGGGCTTCGCGAAGGCGTCGTATGAGAGCCTGGCGTGACTCGCTGGTCTGGTAGGCTTCTTGGCGGGTGAGGTATTGGTAGAGACCTGCCGCGGCTTCGGGGTCGGGACTGGCGGAGAGACAGGCGATGACGAGGAGATACCAGCGCTGGTCGCCTAGCTGGGTGTCTCTGAAGCGGGCTTCGATGCTTTGGAAGAGCTGAGATAGCTCTGGGGTAAGTTCCGTAGGTGCCATTGTGACTGCTGTAGATTGAGTAGAGGTCAATGTTCGTGAAGCGTTGGTGATGCCAAGTTCTAAGTAGCATTGAGCTTATAGCTTCCTTGTAAGACTTTGGTGGATAGGGTTTCTCCCCCTCTCTGTTTAACTCGGCATCTCGGTAGCCACGTGGATCGCTGTAGCGACACAACAAACACAATTAAGATGATTCATCGGTCACAATGTAATGTAATGTTACGTCTCATTTCATTCCACAGCGCGCACGCCTGCAGCGGCGGGCGGTGGTTATCTTATCTTGAACCTCCCCGTGCCGCCATCGGCAACTGACCCCGCATCCGGATTAAGCTTGAGCTTGCAGTTCACAAGCTCGACCAAATCTGAACACAGTGAGAGCTCAAGTGAAACCCGCCCGCTACATAGACTAAATCGTACCATGAGCATATCGTTCGCTGAAGGAGCTGTGGGATGCGCGTAACAATAACGCTGTGAAGTGCGGTCGTAGTTTGACATTGGATGCTTCCGTAGGTTCCGGAGTCGCAGCTGGATCAATTGCCGTGCCGTGAACTCCTTGTCCACCACTAAATTGGCCATTGGTCATTGCACAGCACATGGCAAGAGACATAGACTATCTTGACAACAACAACTCGTTATCAATTTATCGAGTTTTCAAGCTCGCTTGCCTAGTATACAAAAATGTTTGCGATAATAATGCTTCCCTTTCACGATTTGGGCATCATGTAGCTCAAATCATCATAGCCGAATCCTCAATTCGGTCATGAGGCAAGGAGAACATCACAATCAGCGATACAGATGTAGCATGGCAAATTCCTTCACAGGATCGCGGGTGCTAAGATCTTCCATCTTCAGAAATGGCTCATTCCTTCCTGTCAGCTTACCCGAAATCAGATATCTTACCTCCGCTGACACTCTGCTCCATGGTAAAGTCCGACAAGTCCGTTGCCAGAGACACCTATATCCCAGATTCTGCGTGAACGCACCCACAAGTGTCATGAGATTGTAGTGGACGAACGGTACACAGGTAAATTCTGTTCCAGGCCAAGTCACCATGGGCCAAAAGGCATCCTTGGTTGTTGAAGTCGAGATCGATGCTCCAGTTGAGGTCGTTAAATCACTTGTAAAGTATCCCCCATGCCGATTGTGACATATATCTAATATCATAGCAAATAGTTCAAAGACTTTCCTCGTTTCCCGGAATGGAGCAGCTGGTCCATCGAACCAGTGACTTCATCCAAAAAGATCGATGACTTGTTGCTCATGGAGAAGATAAAGGTCGACGTCAAAGACGCCAAGCTCACAGCCACTCTCATCGTCAGTAATTCCATCAGATCCTCCAGATCATATGCCTAACCATTCTCAGAGAAATGACCCTGATGTATTCGAGTGGGAAGGAGGTTTATGGCCGCTTGTCACCGGTCGTCATGAGTTCAGCTGGAGGGCAAGCACAAAGACTCCTGGAGGGACCACATTTACGCAGAGGGAGAACTGGCACGGTCTCGTTGTCTTTCTTTGGAAACCCGGTTGGATCATAGGAAGAAGCGCGAAGAGAAACTTCGAAGCCTTCAGTGCAGAGGTGAAGAGGGAGGCTGAGAGGAGAGCAGCGGCGATGCGATGAACCCGGCCAGGGTTGTTTTGCTTACGGATCAGGTTCTATTGTATGGACAGTTTTAGGATTGAATTCCAACTACATCTTTCGTTATCCTTCGGAAATCATAAACTGCTAATAGTTCGTTTGCTTCCCGGGATGATGGCTGGCCGCATTTCATCCGACCAGCAGTGCAATGCTGCAATTCCCTTCCGCCTCATTCCAAACCTAGAATAGCATCATCTCCACAAATAAAACTCTATTAAAGCAGATGATCATTGTTTCCCAGTCGAACTCAACCAACAATGGCCGTAGATCTCGTTGTCAGACACTTCAGCATGATCTGATCCAGGGTAACGGGACCTGGAAACGTGGGGGTTCACGTGGACACCCACGCTCGTATCAACACTCGGCATACCCGGATCGGCCAACCGTCACACGGGGGATGAAATATTACTCTGAAGCCATTCAGATACATTCTTTTCTTTCACAGGAGGTGATGGATTTGACCGCTACTCAAGCGGAAAATCTTTGCCAATCAGCTGAGACCTGCCTAACGCGTCCCCCCTCGCAGCTCACCAATATCGAAGTCTTGGATCACCAGATGTTGAGAGGTGAATAAAACTGAACCTCTATCCCCTCATTTGAGTCCCTCTGTAGCCATATCCATTCATCAATTGACTCAGTTACATCTTCAATATGCCTCCTGGAGTTCTACCAAAGCGATCCTACTCTCGTACCGATGCCGCTGTGCGCGTCGAGTATCCCGAACATCATGAACTTCCTGCTAGTAAGCCATTGATCGGCCAGGGAGGACAGTTCTCCAAGCCGACATTGGCGTCGTTGTCGCTGGAGGGGAAGACGATTGTTATTACGGGCGGTGCTAGAGGATTGGGGCTGGTTATGGGACAGGGAATTGTTTACTCGGGTGCTGATTTGGCGATTGTTGACCTGAACAGTATGTGACTATTCCGAATGGTCCGAGGAGATGCTGACAATTTGCAGAGGATGAAGCGCAGTCTCAGGTTGGGCAGTTAACTGATGCCTTCAAGAGGGAGAATCCAAACAGCCAGAAGTTAGCATACCAGTCCCTTCTTCGATTCAACTTCTGACAGAATGACAGGATTCCCCGAGTTACAGCTCACTATGCAGATGTCGCAGACCAAGACTCGGTTACCAAATGCATCGCCGAGATTCTCAGCATCCATCACAAAATCGATGGCCTAGTTACATCAGCCGGCTTCACTGAGAACTTTGATGCGATCCACTATCCAATTGAACGTATGCGCAAGCTATGGGGCGTCAACGTCGACGGAACTTATCTCTTCGCCGTCGCTGTTGCCAAGCATCTCATGGAACGTGAGGCGCCTGGAAGTATTGTTGTTATAGGCAGTATGTCTGGGGCCATCGTCAATGTTCCTCAACCACAGGCGTAAGTAACCTCCAAGGAATCGAGAGGAGTAGTTGCTGATGGGGTTCATTAGTCCGTACAACGCTGCCAAAGCGGCCGTTCGTCATTTGGCTGCTTCTTTGGCAGTTGAGTGGGCTCATGCTGGTATTCGTGTCAACTGTATCTCCCCCGGTTACATGTTGACTGCCTTGTAAGACATCCCTACATCCATCATCGTGGTTTTAGCTAACAGGCAGCAGAACGCAGAAGATCTTGAACGATAACCCGGACCTTGAAAAGACGTGGACTTCTCTGATCCCACAGGGACGAATGGGCCAGCCGCAAGACTTGATGGGACCCGTGACCTTCCTTTTGTCTGATGCTTCTTCGTACATGACTGGATCAGATCTTCGAGTTGATGGGGGATACACTGTCACTTAAGTAGAATTGGGTTTTCGCCAGCGCTGTTATGATAGACATGGGATATTTGAATGAACGTGTAAAATCCAAATGTTGGCCTCAATGCCTGAATGGTCTTTGGTCGATCCTGGCGAAACCTCAGAGAGCAGGCAATGTCAAATATCGAACACGGTGCCACAATGACTTGATCCAAAAGCCTCATAAGATATACGAAGTTTACATAGACGTTTGCCTCACCTAGACTCGAGGTCTAAAGATTTCTTGCCTCCCATTGCTTGGGTCCTGGGACAAGATATCTCACGTCAGCCGATATCAACTAAAATCCTTCCCCCTACACAATTTCAACTTCATGGAGCTTCCTGATGTTTATATTATGTCTGTAACGTCTATTACCGAAATTAATATAGATGTGGCTTAGACTCTTCCACAATGAACTTCTCAGAACTCTCAATCTACGCCCTTGGCCTCGCTTGTATCGCCAGGAGCATAATGGCCTTCACCAACCCGCAGGCCGAGTATGCACTCAATGGACTAAGGCATGCCGCCACTTCGAAGGATGATCAAAGCTCGGAACCTATTTATATGTTGGGCACTTGGGAAATGTCAGTCGGCATCCTTTTATTGGCATGCCAGATGAACGGAAACAGCGACGGAGTCATGACGCTCCTAGAGTTGATGAGTTTGTACAAGGCTGGCATTGCGATATTACTTTGGAAGATTGGAAGTAGGACGAATAAGGTAGCTGGGAACGTGGCTACGACTGCTGTTCTTTTCACCTGGGCTACTTCGAGAAGCCAATGAATGAACGAACATAGTGCGGTGAAGGGGAAGGGAGTCGTTACGGTGAGAGATGGTGGAAAATGATCTTTGTGTTCTTGTTCTCCTATGATCTGGTGCTTTTCTGTTATTCTGCACAAGACAGCGGTATATCTATGACCAAGAAATGAGAATAATACCCTCTGCTGATCTTGCTTTGCTATCTGAGGAATGAGCAGCAAGGGCGTAGTGGATTGGGCTTCCACGCAAGGACGCCAGGCTTCCACCGCATGGTACAAGATCGAAGCTCGAGGGATCACCAACCACGCCACAACGGTACCGGTGATTTGATTCGGGAGACCCTGGTACGTTGTTACAGCGGTTCCCGTTCCTTAGCAAGTTGCTGACATGGAGCCGCCAATCAAGTACAAGCTTTCAGACTTGCGACCACTGCGAGAGACAACAAAGGAGATACAGCATAGCAAGTCTGTGAGAAATGTGAGTAAGACTTATAGAAATTTAACCAGGGAGTGTCTTACCATCAGCACTCGAGCGATTGACATCTTGTCATCCTCGTCCGCGTCGTCGACCTCCGCCATGGCCACAAGCTTCATGGCCGGAGGACCAGCCGGCATCAGCATCATGGTGAACCAGAGAACACGATCCTGACCCAGCACGTCGGTCTGGGTGACGAGCATTCGAATGAACAAAATGCTGAGCCTAATTGCCAGTGTCAGTAGCGAATATCGTGGATGGAGTTGGGAACGATCTTACACAGGCCAGATAAAGAAGCGAATGAGGACAACGATCGAGAGGGGAATCCAATGGATGCTACCCGAGTCGTGTCCTTGACGCATGCGGCGAAGACTGTGGGCGAGCTTGATACCGACGACAATGACCTGCAGGGTGACGAAGAGTTCTCCAATGTTCTTGAGACTAACAGTCAACCAGGCGTTGAAGATACCGCCATCCTCGCTGTCAGCAAAGAAAGCCTTCTTAAGGGGAGGCGTAAAGGCGAGAATGACACCAATGGTGGCGCCGACAGATGGCGGGCTGATGAACTGAGTTGTGAGAGCCAGCGCGTGCTGAATGCGAGGATGCAGCTTGTCCCATACGGCGTGTTGAGCTTGAGCGGTCCCGCGAGACGCCTTCTTTGCGTATCGTGGGAGCGGTCCAGGAAGGAGAGATGTTCGTTCGTTGGACTCTCCGTTCTCTTCATCTGAGCCACTCTCATCTGGTGAATCGTTATGTCCCGCTCGGTCCCTCAGATCGGCGTCCATAGCGTCGACGGGATCTTCGTCACTGACTCCAAGAAGGGTTCCGCCGAGACCAAAGGTGAGCATGTTGGAGATGACTGAACAGACGAGGAAGAAGGACTTTGCTCGATCGATGATTGCGTCGCTGGTATCGTCATCGGACTTTGCCAAGTTGGAGAGAACACCAGCCGAACCGAGGGATTGGATCAGGAGGAGGGGATAAGACGTGGTGTTGTTAAAGGTGATTGCGGGCGTGAACCATTTCGGGAGGCTGAGGACCTTGGTGAGGGCGTACCCGATTCCAATTGAGACGAGGTTGTAGATGAGTGCCCATCCTACCAACATTAGACTTGGGACTTGGGAGAGAGATTGTTGACCTACCGAGGATGAGAATGTACTGAAGCGCATTGGAGGCTTCAATCTGCGTACCAAGATTGACGATCAGAAGCGCAGGGAGAAACATCTTGATGCAGATCTTTGAGATCTGCCGTCCCGTCTCAACGCTAAGAAGCTTGGTCTGTCCCGCGACAACACCATAAAAGATGGTCAAGAGAACAGACGCCGACGCCTGAATGGCGCCTACAAAGGTGCTGACAACACTGCTAGACATGCTGGCTCTTGTCTACAGGGAGTGATGTTGGGCTTGTAGAGTTGAAGTTTGACATGTCGCGTGCTCTTGACTTTGATCGATCGCGTTCCTGGAACATTACGTCAACGATCAAGTGTGAATGTCCATCCCGGAGCAATTGTGCCTTGATAAGTGGAGCGGGAGGTTAAGGTTATCTTGGAAAACCTTGGAATGTGAGTGGGTTCATGGGCCGGTGACATAATCGAGTCGAGACATTGGTGGGTTTTATTCACGAGTGAAAGCGGTTGGTGGCAGGTCTAAGCATGTTTCTTGGTTCTGGATCTGGAGAGTGGCAGCTGACAAGACAATTGATGCGGGGATAAGGTCAATGGAGCCATCACTTTTTACTGTGGCTTGAACAAGGCATGATGTTACGGACTAAGCTAGATACTGCTCTACGTCGTCCTCCTCGTGTCGCCGAGCAGCTCATACTGTTGGTTCTGTATCCCAGACAACTCCTGCGGCTCATGCACCTCGGTCGGCAGCTCAACAGGATGATAAGTAGCCAGCTCAGCCGACCCTTTACGCTCGCTGTCAACAGGCGCCTGACGCTTTCGGCGCAGAAAGAAAAACGCACCAGCAGCGATTGCTAGCACACCCACGCTGACTCCAACGCCAACCCCGGCCTTGGCTCCAGCTGTCATTCCTCCCGTGTCTGAATCAGATGTGGCGCTCTCTGTTTCTTTTGCGCCAGAATTGCCGCCTGTGCTTGCTGCCTCGTCGCCGCCTTCAGAACCCGAGTCGCTGTCCGTGGAGTCATTTGACGATGGTGTCTGCGCGTTGTCCCAAGATCCACCATCGGATTTGTGTAGCTCTTGGATCTTGTCGCCGCTCATGTAGTATACCCAGATCTCGTCCGAGTCCAGCGGTGATACAACAGCCAAGCGCGCGGAAGCGTCGTCTGCTTCGGGCCACTTCTTCTTCCCGGGGCTGTCCTCCTCTGCCCAATCGCCGTTCTTATGTGTTATCGCGTGTAATTGGGAGTCTTTTCCAATGTAAAACACTGTCAATCCCTTGCCAGCTTGATTCGCAATGCCTAGATCGACAGCGGTGTTGTCGTAGGAGGGGAGTGTGAGCGATGCCGCTGTCGATGTATCGAGTCGTATATCGGAAGGCTCGGTCGCATTCGTCGGCGCTGGGCTATCGAACGGTGTTGGGAAGGATTCTGGAGTGCCTGTCAGTTGCACCGTTACCCTTGCGGAAATGTCTGTCCTTACCTAGGCGCCATTTGCTCTTGTTATCGTTATTGTAGCGAGCAACAACAATGTCCTTACTATCGTAAGGATACACTACCGAAACGTTGGTGCCCTTTGTTTGCACAGCCGCTATCGTCATACCACCCGGCTTCTTCAGCGAAACCGGACCATCATATCGCCAATCGGTATCGTCATCGTATGCGAGAAGGTTGACTCGTCCATTTTCGTCGTGGTAGTAGACGCGGGAGCCGCCTGAGTCTCCAAGTTCTGCGACCGCCAATCCAGTCTTTCCGTTCACTGAGGGCAGCCCAGCCGAGTCGGAAACGACCTCTTCGCCATCGGTGTCGAGCTTGTAATTGCCTGTTGTGTTGTCGCATATCAAGTACGCATTCACGATCCCGTCGTCGGCATTCTGGTAGAATACGGAGGCCTGGAATATTAGCGAAGCTTCGTCAAGGAGAGCTGGGAGATGCTCACGATTGGCGTATTGAGGTCGTCGTCCCACCATCCTGAGATAGCGAGCGGTGTCGCGGCCTTGGGCTGCTCCTTGAGCGGAAATTTGTTGGGGTTTTTGGTCGAAAAGGAAGCCGATCCATTGCTATTGCACGAGCTGTGCAGAATGTCGCCAGATCCCGGGTCTTGGTATGCGAAATGCGGTGTCAGAGTGTAGGGCGACCAAGTCCACCATCCAGCCAAACCAACTACCGGCCTTGCCAAAAGGCACGCAACCGCAATCGCCGAGCGAGACATGTTCGACTATGGTCCGATATCGAGAGAATGGCGTTGAGATGGAAAGAAAAAGAGGCACAGGCTCCAGCCTCGTCAGCTAACAAACACCAGCACGTCCATCAAAGCAAAGCGTAAGACAAAGAAGCGAAAGTGACGCTGACAGAAAGAGAATGGTATCCGAGAGGGCCAAGGCGAAGCAGCCAGCGGCCCAGCTTCACATGGGCGTCCATTGGACTTTTTACCCAGCATCGCGTTGCAGCGGGAGCGGAGATTTGGAGGGACTTTGGTGCGTGAGAAAAGGTGATGAAGCCAGAATTGGCAGCGATCGTTTCGCGTAGGAACTCGATGCGAGCTCGTGGTTGGCTGCTTTGTCATTCTGAGGGGCTAGTGCTTACCTCTTCAGTGTCCTTACAGGGCAGTGCCCAGCAATACGCGGGAAGTGGACTGCCACCTTAAGTTGTTATTTATGGCTATTATGCTCCGGAGAGATTTTCCTGATTTGAGCAGGAATACAACCTTTTCCCAATTCCAACTGCCGCTTTTCCCCCCTCCAGCACGAGTCTCAATTGCATTGTCGTGAGGCCAAGACGATGGCTTGACGGCCCGCTGTAGACTAAAAACCGACCCGCGGTGCAACAACTTAAACACCCGACCAGACAAATTTGCCCAGATTCGCTGCGGACGCAAAGATCCAATATCTTAAGGTGGCTTAGTTTCGGCAGTTATTACTTTAAGTTGGATACTTACCTAAATAGTGAATGCTGAAAACATGAGTAGCTATGCTGTTATTGTAATTAGTTGACCTTCTAGGTCTTATCACTTATTTGAACCTTATCGGTATGCGCTTGAGAGACGGTCGCTCTTCCGTTCTTCTTGATGGCCCCTCATCATTTTCATTACGCCTCGCTCTGCTTTTCTGCAACCTTATTCCTCTACTGTGCAGAAAAAAAAGCCTCATTACTTGCATGAAAATGGTTGACAGGGTTTCTTTCACCTCATGTAGGTTATTTGACGGGTCGCAATTATTATTAGTCCTGATGAGTTGGCTAAGTTACCTAACCTATAATACCTGGTTTGCATGGTATCCGTAATGAATATCACAAGATGCTTTGGGAATGCTATAGAATCGATAAGAAAACCTTATAGCAGGTTCTCTAGCTATTTTATAACGACATGTTTTATCAATACAGGACGTAAGGTGCAACAGGGATAGTTTGATGTTTGATCTGTTGATGTGATTGTAACTGCGGAGCTCGGTTGAAATAATGATTTGTCTTTGAAGCAGGTTGTTACTTTACTGCACAACTGGGTAGTAAAGTTGAGTGTGGCAGAGAAAGCCAGGTTTTAAATATCAACAAAATCTGGAGACTTGTCACATCAGGTTTAAACAACAAATTGAAAGTGCTGGGTCGAGTTTCTGGCGAAAGCTTCATATCAGGATTTGGTTTCTTGAGGCTGCTTCCGTTATCGAGGCAAGACTTTTGCAACAGCATGCCACCGACTAACTATGAAAACGAAACATAATAAACATTCCTTGGCTTGAAAACTACTAGCTTAAAAGAGTGTATACGCGCGGGTGTCGTCCGATATCTTGCATATTATCGATGATAACCGGCATCTTGAAGTTAAGTTGACTGGGCGCAGTAGTCAAAAGATTACGGTCACGAGGAACCATTGGGTTACCATGAAGAATCATTTTCTAACTGAGATCAGAATCGTGGGATTTGCATTGTGGTTTATGGCCATGGCGTTCCTGCTTCGTAACAAGCCTTTCGACGATCTAGAGAGCCGTTGTGCTACTGTCTGCCAGATATATTATTTGTTTCAATGCCCTGATCTCAGCTATGAGTGTTGCAAAAAGTCTCGCGCCTTGGTATGGCCTTAAAGGATGCTAGATCTGATATCTTCATCCGTTACATAGGGCAGATAACCGGTCGCTCACTCAAGAGCCAAGGCTGAGCGAGCCGACCAGCGATGAACATGAGAGCAAGCAAGGGCTTTTCTAACTCCAATGAATCGAGATATCTGACTGGCTGTATATCAACTATTCCAGCACTACTCACTAAGAACAGCCTACAGAAATCCATTTGTGACCTCTCTGAGCCCCTTAGCATCGTTGCCTATGGGAAGCAACCTTCTTTGCCCATTGACTCATTCCGACACATACAACCTACAAAATCTCAGTATTCCTTTCAGGTTCAAACCATAATCATGTCATAGAAAAACTTTCGTTCTGATTCATCATGGTATACCAGGAATGGATGTCTTCAATCTTATGCTCTTGCTATGGTCAATGGTCTCTGCTACGATTTGTCTCCAACCTTTGGCTATGCCATTGCGACACTGCTCTAATAATCAACAAACTTCATTGATC
This sequence comes from Fusarium coicis, assembly GCA_013781345.1. NCBI lineage: Eukaryota > Fungi > Ascomycota > Sordariomycetes > Hypocreales > Nectriaceae > Fusarium > Fusarium coicis. The sequence goes on from JAAOAJ010000355.1 coordinate 24,713, forward strand.
AAGAAAGTGCCGTTGGTGGCGAGCCAGGCGAGAGTGAGACCGACAGAGAAATGATATCCATGGCGTGATGATGGTTATATCAAGCGCAATAGCACCACAATGCAAGAATGTCGTTTGTCTTTGCCACATAAGAAGCCGTTATAGCCGCGGGAATAACGAACAGCCATTGGAATGATAAGACATCACTGACCTTCCTTGTTGGGCATGGGAAAAATAGGCTAGAGGGCTATATTCTTCCAACGACATGAAATCCCCGGTGGAAGGACTGCATGTACACTTCCCCCATGCACAAGCAGCGTCAGGTGTTGAGTTGGCATCGGTGGTCATGCTCGAATGATACGTTGCAAGGAACTGTTGGAGATGTCTGATTCCCTGTCTGTCAGATCTCGACCCGCCATCATGGAAAGATCTTATGCACCTTGGTTGAAGCTGTGAAGAACTTCTGTATCATACGAATCTATCTGTACTTGTGATGGAACTCTCTGGAGTACCATGATATAGATCAGGGACCTTTGTCAGAATCCTTCGAGCCACGCTCTAGCATAGATGCATGGGTTGGAAAGATCAAAAATACTACTCCAGAATAGGATATCAAATCGATTTAAGCATAATTGCCAAGCGATGCCACATTGATAGGTTTGATGCAGAATAACCTGTCAGTTCCAAGGTCTCTTGCCATTGTATACCGTCTGTAATAGATCTTTTTGCATAAGTCCTCGGTCATTGATGACAATAAATTGATCGGAGTGAAATTGGAAGCGTTGCGTCTGCTCATAACTCTAGAGGGCGATTTGCTCTGTTAGGCAAGTCAAATGTTACAGAACGCTGTTATGAAAGACTACTGGGGAAGAGGAAGGCAAAAGTTGCCAATCCGAAGCATTCGAGAGTGAGGTTCAGTCTCGACCTGGCCATGGCATCGTGGAAAGCGGCGAGGTACTGGGGGGTCATGCCTCACGTTGAGATAGCGGCCGCACGTATCAATGGGGAGGTCCAAGAGACCGATCAGTGCCGGCTTGGCAGTATTCTTGGCGTCTGGAAGGGGTTCGTGCTAGACTGTATCAAGATATCGGGATATTTCGAATTCGGACTAGAGCAGACAAGTCCCGCCGACGCTATTTATATGTCGACCGTTTCGATGAGAGAATGCGCTGAATATCAGAGAGTTTTTGAGTGCAAAGGAGATGAAATTGCAATTGATTGAAAGCCAAACTCGTCGTGACGGACCTTCGCATCTTGGATCCTCAAAAGATAGCTTAGATGACGCTTTTTTAAAGGTTGTTGACGAATAAGTCGCACCGAGCAAAAGTTCCTCAAGACCCTCCCGATTTAATTGCAAACCCGGGCCACGTGACTACTTTCCGGTTATCACGGCAGAAAACGACCCAGATAAGAGGGCGAATCTGCCGATAAATGAATCAACAAGATCGAGAACATGCGACCCAATCCTGCCGCTTAACCCTAAGTCAACTTAAGCTTGAATCTACTGTCGGCGCTTCTGCTATTATCTCGGCCTTTGACCCCTTGATGATCAAAGGTTCCATATTAGAGGAACGATTGTATCTGGCGTGCGTTGCAAAAGGTCACTAGCCCCCAAAGTCAAGCGGTTGGGCCCAAGGATCCCCCATATATCCCACTGAGCCGGTTGCACTGGCCATGTAACACTGGAATGTGGGATGTCGAAATGCATGTTGGTGTCATTCTGCGAGAAATACAGTACATACTCTGTCCGTCGAGATCATTCCCACTTACCGCTCAGGATGGTGTTTAGGTCTCAGTCAACGCTCTCAGACATCAGTTAATATGCTGTAGAATTGTTACATCATCATTGAAACCTTATCAATTGGGTGCTGACATGGCGTGTTCCAGAATTCTGGATTTCTAGTGTACAATAACTACGTACCATTCCGTCTAAATTGACAAGGGTTCGGACCAACACCATAAAAAAGTCCCTGTAACATGAGCTCTTCCGAGGCTTAAACCAATAACCGCGCTTTGATTATAACAGTCTGAGACCCTTTGCCAAAGACCCCTGCTAATCAGAATGTCGCAATCAACATTTAGCCACTCTGCAACCAATGACCTTGAGGCAATGTCACCAACTCTTGCAGTCGCTAACACAAGTTCCTGGTGGTATCGGGCGAGGCAGGCTTCAAGTGCGGCTCTTCCGAGTGTGCAATCGATAGCGCAACATGGAGGCATTACCTGTTGAGGCAAAGGCCAAGACGTTTCTAGCCTCGGGGGCTTGAGGCGACAGTTCAACGCTAACGCCTCCACGATATGCGCGCGGGAGGGTTACAGAATTGGGACGTGGCTAGTACAAAACGAGCAGGAGAACAGGGTTCCGGTATGTTGCAACGGGACCACGAGGGTCCATTCTCCCCAGAGGCAAATGTCCAGGAAGGGAACTGATCTTGCAAAAGGACCTCGAGAAACTGGTAACTCTTGTGAGACGCGGCCGACGTCTCTGCTCCATATCGCCGTGGTATCCGATATCCAAGTTCCAGAACCAAGGGATGTTACATTCGCTCATCGTGTAATGGGATGGTATCACCCACGATGTGGTTTTAGATAAAGATGCGGTGCTGGCCCTTGCGTAGATTGACTCTGCAGCCCAGATGATTTGAGCCAGCTGTGAACTGTTACACAAACGACATTAAAACCCCTCTTTACCATTCTTAGGAAGAGGACTGCTCAAGCATGTCGTCCACAAATGTCGAGCCCAAGGGGCCTCACGGCCCCGAGGATACCTTTGAGACCTCGGTCTTCCCTGTCCCTAGCCCAACGGACATCGATGAGAAGAGCGACGCAAAGAACGCTGTTCTTGGCCCCGAGGTTCACGATGCATCTCATACCGACGAAAGCGACAGCGATAGCAAAGATGCCATTATCGTTACTGGTGCCGATGCCTCTCGCCACTTGCTACCGATGAGAGACGATCACGATGACGCCCTGACATTCCGAAGTATTCTGTTGGCCTCCGGTCTGGCTTGTTTCCAGGCTGTCATGTACCAGATCTACACTGTACGTGGCTCACTCCACATAGACTCTGATGAGATATGATCTAATATAATAAACTATAGTTCAAGCCTACCATGATCACCATCCAGGGTACCTTTATCGTCCTGATCTCCTACTTCATCGGCAATGCTTGGGCCTTTGCCCTCCCCCGCGGCGACCACTTCGAAGCTCGATGGAGAGCCAAGGGCAACACTGGCTCACTCCCCTTCCTGATCAAGTTCATCAAGTTCATCAACCCTGGACCATGGGGTCTCAAGGAACACGCCATCTGTGCCATCACAGCTACCTCGGCCTCCAACGCTGCTGCAAGTGTTCAGGTCTTCGCCGCCCAGGATCTCTTCTACAACATGCGATTGAGCCCAACTACTGTCATCCTGAGCACCATTTCCATCGGCCTGTTCGGTTACGGCCTTTGCGGTATCATGCGTCCAGTTGCCGTCTGGCACGTTGATGCTGTCTTCTGGAGTAACTTGCCCACTGTCAAGACTCTCCAGGGTCTTCACTGGCAGGAGGTCAAGGACTCCAAGCCTCTTCGAGTCTTCTGGTACAGTTTCGGTGGCATGTCGATTTACGAGTTCTTCCCTGCCTATATCTTCCCCTGGCTCAACTCAGTTTCGGTTCCTGTAAGCCATACCCCCATTGGTGATACCATACCTTCGCTAACCAATTTGTGAAGTGCTTGGCTGCTATGAAGGCGACTGGAAACACTGCCAAGAACCTCACCCGGGTCTTCGGTGGTGCTACTAACAACGAGGGTCTTGGTCTCTTCAGCGTTTCTCTGGATTGGCAATACGTAAGTTGTTCTAAGCAACTATATGAAACTTGACCTGACATGTATAGATTACCTCATTCAATACCTCTCTCCCGCTCCCTCTTCAAGCTCACATGGCTATTGGTTTCGTGGTCTGCTATATCGTCATGGCTGGTATCTACTACGGAGATGGCTGGGGCGCCAAGTCTCTACCTTTCATGTCTACTCGACTCTTGTTGGCCAATGGTACTACCTATCCCGTCGCCGAGGTTTTCGAAGGCGGAGTCCTCAACGAGTCACGCCTGTTGGAGTTTGGCCTTCCCAGGTTGACTGGTACCTTTGCCTACGCCATGTTCATGGCCAACGCTGCTGTAAGTCTTTGAGTCTACCTTGATCGTACCAAAAGCTAAACTTGCAACAGATCGGTGCTCTCATCCTTCACTGCATCCTCTTCTGGGGTAAGGACGTCGTCAAGGCTTTCAAGAGTGCCAGGGAGGGACGATATGATGATCGCCACCACGAGCACATGGCTAAGCACTATAAGGAGGCTCCCTGGTGGTGGTATGTCACAGTCCTCGTTGGTAGCTTTGTTCTCGGCTTGATCGTCGTCATCAAGGAGAACATTACTCTCCCTGCTTGGGCTTACGTGGTCTCCCTCATTATGGGTTCCATCATTGCACCAGTCGTAAGTTGAGAAAGGTCTATGATATCGCACGCAGAGCTGACTTTCGTCCTAGAGCACCCTCCTTTACTCTCGTTATGGAAACGGTATTGCGACCAACAACCTTTCCAAGATGATTGCTGGTCTTATGCTTCCTGGCAAGCCCGTCGGTAACATGTACTTTGCTGCCTGGTCTCACAACGTCATCGCCAACGCTGTCAACCTGTCTGGTGATCTCAAGATGGGCGAATATCGTAAGTTCTACTCATAAATCTTGCCATGTCTATGCTAACTAGTATGCAGTCAAAATCCCTCCTCGTGTCATGTTCCTCACTCAGATCTGGGGAACTATTCTTGGTGGCTTCATCAACTACGCTATCATGATCAGCATTGTCGGCAGCAACCGAGATCTTCTCCGTGACGGTGATGGTAACTCATCCTGGAGTGGTGCTACCATGCAATCTTACAACACCAATGCAACCTCTTGGGCTCTTGCCGGTTACCTTTACAAGCTCGGTGGCACTTATGAGCTCGTTCCTTTCGGTCTGCTTGTAGGTGCCGGTCTGGTTGTGCTCCACCGAATCTTTTACAAGGTAAACCCCCCAATCATCAGCTTTTGTAACAACCTACTAACAACTTCTAGTTCTACCCCAAGATCAAGAACTTTGATGTTGCCGATGTCAACTTTCCTCAGTTCATCCAGTTCGCTGGTTATATCCCTTACAACCAAAGTCAGACTTGTGTTATCCTGAGCCAGATTCTCTCCGGCTTCTTCGTCCAGTTTTATCTCCGAAACTACCGACCTCGCATCTTCAGGGACTACTCTTACCTCGTGACTGGTGCTTTTGACGGTGCCAGTCTTACAGTCCTGTTCATCCTCTCTTTCGCTGTGTTTGGAGCTGGCGGCCCAGGACATCCTTTCCCAAGCTGGTGGGGGAACAACGTCAACGGCAATTATGATCTTTGCCCTATTCCTGAGTAAAGAAGGCGCTCAAGATTCTGAGTTCGGCGGTCTGGAAATGAGTCTGGAATTTGCCTGTGCACTGTTTAAACTCGTACTTTAACCTCTGTACCTTATACCCCGGCTAGCTATTTCGAATCAAATGTTCAATTATACACATGTGCCATTTATTGTGAATATGTTCTTTTCTGGGTTACTGAAGTCCCTTGAACAGCTATTCGGCCATCGGTTGCGGGAAAAAGTCCTCGTTAGAGTCACCTATGAAAATTCTCATGCAATTTCAGTCCCGGGAATGCTTATATTACTCCAACTACCCACATAGAGCTACAATCGCTCCTCTTACTTACCGATCCTGTCTCATGGGGGAACGTGATCGTCGTTCGTGTTTCCATCATTCTCCCTGTGCCTGCCTGGCCTCAGCTTCCTCCTGAGTTTCATCCCTTTCCCTGAGACTGTACCATGTCTCTCTCTTCTCAAGATCGGAATGCTTTTGATATGCCCTATCAATAGCCCCGCGAACTTTCTCTGTGAAAACAAATTTCTTCTTGTGCCTTGTAAGTACTTCCGCAAACTCCTTGCGCGTTACCTCTAGAGCTTGTGGATACTCTCTGAAGATACTGAAAAATAATTGCTCTGTGATTGGAAGGGAAGGCGTGTGTGTCAAGACTATATCTAATATCCAAGGCTTGGCACCAAGCATTATTTTCTCAAGGTGACTTGGGGAGAGGTCAACTTTTGAGTCAGCCTGCAAGACCAGTGCCAACAACGTCTCCTGCCTGCCGGAATAATCAGTTCCCTGTTCGCAAATCCATATCGCGACATCTTGTAACTGTCCTTCGGCTGGACCAAGGCGCTCGAGTAAAAACTCCAGATGGGGCACTAACTCTGCTGCTTTCAGCATGGCGTTAGTCACTGATAATGGCAAGTCTCGAGGCCAGATTGATAAGAGAAGCTTGGTACACTCTTCCCGTTGCCACCATTGGCTGTAACGCGACGCGTGTGCAATTGAAAGTATTGTAATCACGAGACTCTCCGTTACTTCGACGCCAGGCCGATACCCCATGAGCGCTTTCAGGGTCCCGATGTCTGTTTGAGATTCGAGTATATCGGGAGTGATGTCAAGAGAAAGCTCGCGAGCCTGCGTTAGACTTTTGAAAGCCTGTTCGGAGAGCCCAACATTAAGCATCTTTGGAGTTATTTCCAATCCCTGACTATGGTCAAACAGAACCTCCAGGTTTTCCTGGATTGGACATCTCGCTTCGCCGAGGAAACGAATTATGAGATCTTCTGTCACTGGCTCTTCTCCTCTCCGGACAAGGAGAAAAGACAGCAAGTCACTGGGCTCTAGCCGAGCTGCCGCTATGATGTCGCTATCTGTGATATCGAGCGTTGTCGAGTGTCGGCAAATCAGTCGGGGTACATTCTGGAATGCGCCATAACCGCCACAAGAAGCTGCAAACTCGAGGGCCAGCGTAAGAGCCGTTACTCCGTTTGCGTCTTTCAAAGCCGGTGAGGCGCCATGTTGGAGCAACTGGAGAACAAGTGACTCATCATTGTACTGGCAGGCCAAGTGCAATGCTGAGCCATGAATTGGATGAACGTAGTTGACGTCGGCCCCCTTTTCCAGGATCAGTCGTATGATGTCGCTGTTGTTTCCCTGTAAAGCTGAAAAAAGGGGAGTCTTGAAGCTTCCAGTGATTTTATCTACACTGGCTCCGTGTGTGATCAAAAGCTTGGAGATCTCAAAGTTGCCGATGAAAGAAGCCAGCTGAAGTGGACTGTCCAAATCATCCGTTCCACCATCAGCAGTGGCACCGCGTTCCAGTAAGATCCGAACAATGTTGGTACATCTCTGTGTCGCTCGGTAGTCCACACTTTCTGTATGGTATTTCTGATGTCTTGTCCCTCGTTGCTCCATTTGCTGCTGCAATGGTAAAGCGCAAGCCCATAGCGCCAGAGTAATTGGGTCTCCTGGCTGAGACGATCTTGATCGGACGTTCGCGCCGCGTTGTAGGAGTAGCCGTACCACTTCAAAGTTCAAGTGGTAACAAGCCGCTTGCAAGGGGCTATCTTCTTCTTCAACACTGCCATCGACACTCATGCCCTGTTGAACCATTCTTCGTACCAGGGGGACAGAGCCCGAGGAACACACGAAGAGAAATCTTTTGCGGGTTGGAGGCACATAGTCAAGTAACAAATTGAGAGCTCTGTAGTCAGTGAACTTTTTCATCGTCAGGGAGTCCAAAGTTTCGTCGATGATCTCAAATGGGCCCACCCCGTCTCTGAACAGCTGTTCAACAAGCGCCTCAATAACAAGAAGATCTCCACTTCTGCAGGCTTCCTGAAGACTTAAACTGTTGATATTTGCGCCAGAGTCAAGAAGAAGTCTCACTATGCGCAAATCCCCTCGTTTAATCGCTGCCAACAATGGTGTTCGGCAGTCACAGTCATCAACTTCCAGGTTGATATCAGCCCCCCTGGACAAAAGCGTTTGGACGACGTTGATGTGGCCTCCAGAAATCGCGGCATGCAGAGGACTCGCATCTTGAGCCTCCATACTTGCCATTTTAGCGTCCTTGTGGCCTCGAACATTTACTGAAGCATTGGCTTCTAGTAGCAGCTCTGTCATGGCGTGGGCTCCTCTTTGACAGCTTATGATAAGAGGATGTTGGAGGCGGCCCTCTTCTTTGATCAGTGCGCGTTCTGTCTCGAGGAGTAGTTTTGCTATTTCCGTATGTCCCTCTTGCAGAGCAATCTGAAGAGTGCTCGATGATGCTGAATCTCTTTCGTTCTCTAACTGTCTTCCAGTTTGGTACTTCAACTTAGGATCTGCGCCATATTGAAGGAGAAGCTGCACAATTTCGATGTGACCACCTACAATCGCTGCGCGCAGAGATGTGTGCCAACGACCCTGTATCACATTCGGGTTGGCTCCCTTGTTCAACAGACTCCTTATAATCTGTGCCTGGCCAGTACGTGCTGCAGCCTGCAGAGAACTTCCATAGTAATATCCCGTAGCGTCAACTCCGACTCCCCGGGATAAGAGCAACTCAACAAGGGGGGCTTTGCCCAGCACGCAAGCCATCTGGAGAACTAGACCATACCTTGTGTCTTCCAGCTTGCCTGTGTCATACTTCTGTAAAAGGAACTCGAGTACCGCCCCTGGCCCTTGTTCAAAGACATACTCCAAAGACGGGGCCTGTAAAAAGCGGCCATCAGGGTCATCAACAATGCTATGGAAAGTCTGCCGCCCTCGATCACCTTCAAATAACTCGAGAGCTTTGTCTAGAAGCGCCTTGCCTCCATCGCAATAGTCGGGAAGATGGTGGCCACTATCTAATAGCATGGTCACAACCTCCATAGTTTCCATTTCTCTCTGAACTGCTCCCAAAAGAGCTAGATCTCCTTGACCTGCAAGCTTGACATCTGCTCCAGCTTCAAGTAGCTCCTTGACCACGAAACCTGGACAGAACCTTGCTGCATATGGAAGAGGATAAACATTCTTTCCGCCTAGACTATTCGGATTAGCCCCTAGTCTCAGTAGTGTTTGTATCGCTTTCTGCTGCTGAGGCATTGTGTCATCTATATACCAACTCGCATAGTAAGACCTCTCAGATATATCAAAAGCGCTCAGGCAGACTTGTAAAGGACTGAGAAGACGGCGATCATTACTCGGTCTCGATCCAGCTGCTCCATCACTCATAAGGTAAGCGTGGATAAACTGCCTCATACGTCTGCGACGCTTCGGTTTCTCGTCTTCAGGGATGTTGGCATTGATATCGGCATTAAGATCGGATACGAGGTACTCAAGGATATCGGGCTGTCCCTTACTACACGCTGCATAGACCAATTGGCTCAGAAGGAGTTCGGAGTTAGGTAAATCGGTCTTTTGAGAGAGGAGAAACTTCAATATCTCCAGGTCCTTTTCCGCGGCGCATATCAGTGTGTTGTCAGGAATGGCGGCGCCTTGTACATCGGAGCTAAGCTTCAACAAGCTCTTGATTACCGAGAGGTGTCCCCATTCTGCAGCTTTCTGTAGGCCTTCCAGGAGATCGTTGGCTTTCAGGAGCTGTTGGTGTTTGCAACTCATGATGGCCTCTAAAACAGCTACATTTCCTGAGGCACAGCATGCCAGAAGATCTGCCTTCAGATTTTGTTGCTCAATGACCGCGACTTTGTACTTTTCTTTTCCTGGTGGAAGTTTCAGCCTCAGCTGATCAACCTGTTCCTCTGTACAGCCACTCTCAGAGGCTTTGGAGAGAATAAGCTGCAGCATATCGTGACGACCTTCTGGTATGCTCTCCAAAGTTGCATAGATGCGTTCCATAAAATGAAGTTTCATCTTCAGAGCGTGATCGAGCAGCATCCGGACGGTGTTCAAGTGTCCATTAGACGCAGCTGCCTTGAGAGCACTAACAACCTCATAATCCCTAAACCCCAAAGTTTCTTTTTGCTCCAGTAGTATCTTGATAACTGCGTCCTTTCCTCCTGCAGCACTAGCTTCAAGAGGGCGGTTCTTCGGATGACTTTCCCGCGAACCGTCATCTTTACGGAGTTGCTTTCCTTGATCAATAGCGAACATATACATTTCATCATCATGCTCAACTGGGGTGATGTTGTCACGTATATCTGCATCAGCCACAGATTCGGCCGCTCCAGTTGTCTGCTTGTAAAGCTCTGGCCACAGTTTAGAGAAAGGATGTTTATCTCTTCCAGGAGAAGCGTCCCGATAAAGCGGCCGGTATAGCGAGGGTTGAGCTCTCTTATACTTGGGGGTCGGCGGCTCGTAAAGGAACCTGTAGCCTCGTTCGAGGAATAGCATGATGATGCTCTGATGGCCACCTTCAGCAGCGGCATGGAACGCGTCTGGGGATGAACCTTCAGCATGAACATCTGCGCTGGCGTCAAGAAGCATCTCAACAACCCTTCTGTGGCCGTAATACGCTGCCGCTTGCAAGGCAGTGCCACAAGCCCCTGTTTTCTTGTGAACATCTGCAGCTTCTTCCAGTAGCATCCTGACAACATCGACATGGCCTTTCACAGCGGCGACATAAAGTGCGTTACCTTTCCGTTCTTCTGTGCTGACAAGGGCACTGCGCTGGAGTAGCTCTTCGACCGTGGATTTGTGGTTCATCAAGCAAGCCGAGCGCAGTGGCGTGCCGAACTGACCTTCGGCTTCGATATCAAGGCCTTGTTCCAGAAGATACTTGACAATATCTGTATGACCGTAGAGAGCTGCGATTGCTACTGCGTCTTTTGGGAAAGTCTCTGTCGCTCTCGGTAATGCTTTGGAAATTTGACGCTGTAGCACAAATAGCTGACCAGATTTGATGGCTTTGGCTAATCTCATTTTGTGTTTTTCTGGTGTATCTTTGCCTACAAAGCGCTTGAACTCTGGCTTTTGTAACTGGTCGATGACCTTGATGAAGCCATACTCTGTTGCCATCTGTATGGTTTGCTCGTAGTCTTTCTCAGAGTTAATGACAGCATCGTGGCAAATGAGAGAGATCACAATATCTTCATGACCTCCTTGAGATGCAGCTTGAATGACACTCTGAAACTTCGAACCACACTTTGAAGATGCGCCGTGTTGAAGCAGCATCTCCATGATATCTTGATATCCTCTGAAACACGCAACATGCAATGGACTTCCATATGTACCACATTCGACGTTCAGCTCTGCACCCTTCTCGATCAGAGCTGTCACAGTAGAGAGATGGCCAGTCGCAACGGCAAGGTAGAGTGCGGTGTGCCCAAGGTCGTTCCGTTGGTCCCAGTCTATATCACTCTCCGCCTCTGCAATGAGAGTCAGCAGGCCGTCTATACCAAAGACAGCTGCTAAGAAGAGAGGAGACGATGTTTCGTTTGACACGGCATCAAGAGCCGGCTTCATTGGGTGATCCCTCGGCAGCAGTCGTGCAATCTCCTTCGCAGTATCTAGCCAGGCTTCGAAGGCAAGGCTGACATCATAGTCCTCGGTCTCAAAAACAAATGAGATCATGTCTTGAAATGGCTTCTCCTCCTTCTTAACAACCCTTGAACTCTCAAAGTGGCCTGCCCAGTGCGTAGCAGCATAGAAAAAGAAGCCTTGAACCTGGTGTTCCAGGCTTCCATTATCAGGCGGACCACGCGCGCTGACCTTTATGCACGTCGATGCCAGGAGACTGTGAGCTACGGGAGCAGAAAACAAATGCTGTTGAGTACGGAGGATAAACTCTCTGACTGAATGATGAGCAAGTCGGACAACTTGGCGATGGAGGTCTATTACCACCAAGTTCGAGCACACACCAGATATGTCCGCCGCTGTGCAAGGGACATTCCCTATGCTTGTGGCAGTGACAGCAGCCAACAATGCCTCGGGAGTCAATGGCGTTTTCATGTAGAGAAGCCAGGAGAATGTATGAATGGCGAGCTGTCGCGATGTGTCTCCTGATTGCAAGATCTGTCCAAGGTCGTTTTCGTAAAGCTTGTCGAGATCAGAGAGAATGTTTGATTGTAGAGCTGGGAGCAGATCCTGTTCGTTCTTGACCTTGCGAAGCTGCTGTATCTGTCGGTGGACCCATAGAAACCTAGATAAAGTCACTTGGTTAAGACAATAATGAGAAAATGAAGGACGAGAAAGCCTACATTTCGCCTGCACCATCTAGCAGCTCCTTTATCAAGCAGCTTCTCTTGCCCGATGAGAGCCTTCCACTGATGAGTTTGGCGTCGTCAACCTTCTGAGTAATAAACTGAGCCATGTCATCGTGAACATGGTCAGCCGTCACAAAAATCTCCTTCGCAGTTGGTAGCGACGACAGGACCTCGAGGCTATTCCTGCTTGTGATCAAAACCTTGACGACGTTCTCGGCCTTTGATATGATGTCAGACAAAGACTGCAAGAGAACATCGCAACTCTCATCCTCAACCTGCTCAACACCATCGAGTAATATTGTGATTGGGTCCTCACTGGCGACTTGAACGATGCGATCCACACACTCCTTCCTACTCAATTTCGGAAGGTCCAGTCCCTGACAGAGAGCTGATCTCGAGCGTCGTTGGAAGTCGGAGTAGAAAAAGTCGCGAACATCACTTTGGGTTTCTGTAATCGCGAGTTGACGCAGAATGCTACGGAGGATACAGTCTGCTGATGATCTCTCGGGTTCTGACTCGCTTTCGAGACAGTAAAAGTATGCGAAGGGCGTTGATTCTGGCAGCGAAGACTGAGCTGCCCGCAATGAATCGACTATCACCGAGAAAAGATTGGTCTTGCCTGAACCCGTGATCCCATGGATCCAGAGAGTTGATGGCGAGCTGGACTCGCACCAGTTTCTGTAAGTCTCATGCTGCAGAAACCACTGACCAAAGTTTGGCGTTCTTGACTCAGATATAGTCTCGTGGTGGATTGAGAATGGCGACGTAGACATCCAGGATATCATCTTTATATAATCGTCCTCTTTGATACGCTTGGTGTTATTGTTGATCTGATCTCTGAGACGAAGAACTGTCTTCTGGATAAATCGTAGATCCGAAGTATCCTGAAGCTTGGCTAGTTTGAGAACCTCGTCTTCTCTGGATAAGATCTTTCGTATCCCATCATCACCCGTCCAAAAGACACTCTTGGCGAGTCGGACTGCTAGAGTCAGTGGATATCTCTCTCAATGGGTATGTAAGCATGCCTGCAGTTGATTGTGAAAAGAAGGCAATGGTTTGTGCCAGGTACATCAAGACTTCTGTATAGAGAACCGTGAGGGCTGTTTCGAGCGCAGCCTCAGCGGGTTGGTCTCGTCCAAGATGCAGATTCTCAAACTCCTTGTATCGCGCAATGATCCGAGACACCACCTCAATGTCTTGGACCATGGTCCCGTAGTGCTGGACATCGTTGACGGTCACTTGAAGAAGCAGTCTGATAGCGGCCCAGGGCAGCGAAGCGTTGCTGGCATCAAACTGCACAGCCGCGTCGCCAACTGCTTTGAAGGAATCGATCCATTTGGCAATCTTTTCGAGAACATCTCGGATAATAACGACTTCCCCATTTGAGCGCTTGAACTTCCAGCGTTTGCGGAGACTGGTGGCTTTACGGTTCTCCGCTGCTTCCAGGGCGGCGGCTAGAATGTCGCGCTTATGCGTCGCAGCCAGGCCGAGTGATGTCTTGAGATCTGCGCTGAGGCAGTTGAATGCTTGATCCCAAAGACTCTGCGCATTTGTATTGCTTGAAGGAACCATTTGTGTCGTCATGTTGGCCTGACAGAACCGACAGTCCTTCGTTTCGCAGAATTACTCTGCTTCTTGATTACAAGCGCCCAAATGGCGATGATTGATCAAGACACCAAGTCTCAGCCGCAATGCTCACGACGCTTGCCCGTCTAGGCCGCTGCCTTAGGTGCTTGCCTTAACATGGATGGCGTCCAGTAAGAGGCTGGTCGCATATGCTAACTTAGGTGTAACCAATAGATGCATTTTCATGGCCACAGTCCGATCTATTGCGTTATCAGCCAGCTCGAGACACTGCGGGTTGTATGGCGGTCTTTAATGCGACAAGTCGGGGAGATTCTTGAGACCCATACATATTGAGGACCATGCTTCAATGTATGCACTGTCAAAGCAAGTCTCGGTACGGTGATATCGTGTTGAAGTGTAAGCTTGTACGGTTTGCTTGCACAGTCAGACAGGCAGCCACGCGAGGGAGCGCGAAAAAAGAGCGAGATTCTAGCGGTTGTTTACAGGCCTGTTCGCTTTCGGTCAACTGTCGGCCCAAGCTAAATCTACAAAAGAACGGCCATGTCCTCGACAATAAAGAATAGGCTCTAACAACAGAACAATAAAGATTCGAGATCAAACAATTATTCTAGTGAAACACCCTTTTCAACCTCTTTGTATCTTCTAGGCCTCAATCGCACTGCCATGTCCTCACCAAAGACAATCGCATTCTTCGGCGCTAGCACAGGCGTAGGCCTCTCAGCGCTGAAGCATTCACTGGCTGCAGGGCATTACTGCATCGCTCTGTGCCGAATCCCAGCAAAACTCGAGGCGCATGTCTCACCAAAAAATCATTCCAATCTACGGATTGTCGAAGGCAACGCCCACGATATCAAGGCAGTGGCTTCTTGTTTAAAGAAGGACGATGGCTCAATCGTTGACGCAATTGTCTCTATGATTGGAGGAAAGCCCATCGTCTACAAAATGACGATCGATGATCCTAACTGTTGTCGAATCGGCATGTCTGTCCTTCTTGATGCCCTCGCGCAAATACGTGCAGATGGTGCAGTAGGAAGACCTCACATAACCGCCTTCAGCACCACTGGCATGTCTGACTTTGGTCGCGATTATCCCCTTCTACTCTATCCCATTTATGCGATTGCTTTGAAGGTCCCCCACGAAGACAAGAAGATCATGGAGACCAAGTTGGCCGACAGTGGTGAAGACTTCACCATCGTGCGGGGCAGTTTGTTGGTGGATGGTGAGAGCGAAACGCCAGTGCGCGTGGGCGTTGAAGACCCCAAGAATGGGTTAGAGTCGCTGGAGATTGGATACACTATCTCAAGGGAGGACGCTGGAAAATGGCTCGCAGATAACCTGCTAATACAGACTCGTGCCGAGTACGTGAACAAGATTGCGTCTATCACCTACTGAGCTGTTCAACGCGATGGGATACATTTAGGAGGCGTAAGGAATTGTTTGGGAACTTAGCGTGAACGCATAGATAAGTGAGTTTGTACGATTCAGTTTTGACATGATACAAATAATAATCATCTACTCTGCTAAAATCAAATATTTCTGCGCCCATCTTGGATGAGCTCTTGCTGCCCTATTCAGAGGAGTATTACCCTAGGGCATTCATTCGTGGTGCGAGGAGAATGGTACAGTTGCCCCAAAATGTTTTAGCGCTTATCTAGTCTTCCAGATAACCTATCACGACTCTAACACCCGGTATCGTAGCTACTTATCACTCATGTTTGAAGATCAGAGTGAATGGATAATCATCAGTCATATACATCTTTTGACAGCTGAATAAGGGATCATTAGTAAAATACTACTTGGTGAATGCTTAGGAGTGAGAAAAACTGTCGCTATGATGGATCCCCAGCTGGCCGAAACCAGTGGTGAAGTAGTGGCTGATGGTACATGATAGCAAAGGTTGAAAGCAGCGCATCTACCACGATAGTTCACCCGAAGAAACGCTCATTTCCGTCGTGGAGAGACGTAAATCTCCATCGCGACAAAAAGACCAAACTATTTCCAGACCAAGCTGTGCATACAGGAGACCATCTAACCTTTGCTGGTCTCTTTATCGCTGTTCATCACGAATGACGCCCTCCCCCGCTGTCCCAGCCCCTCTCGCGTCAGATTCGGCCTCCGCGCCCGAGAAAAACGCGAGGAACGCCTCCACAGCCAAGCTCCGCAGCTGCGTCGTATGTCGCAGTCGTAAAGTGCGCTGCGACAAGCTATCACCATGCTCAAACTGTCGCAAGGCTAACATCCCCTGCGTGATTCCCTCCAATGACCGCCCTCCAAGATGGGCCAGGCGCTTGGAGCGCATCGCCGATAATGGACAAGGTGTCGCAAGTCAGGGTGGTGGCAGCAGCTTTGGGACTGATCAGGTCATGAATAGACTGCGGACGCTGGAGAATTTAGTCAAGGAGTTGAGTGGACAGCTCGAGGTGGCTAATGCTGAAGCGAGTAGGGGTGCGTCCTCTGATGCCCCATCGCCTCAAGATGCTGCGAAGGATGCAGCTAGTCCGTCGTCAACATCGACGGCTTCAGATGTACAGAAACATTTTGGGAGAATGGTGATCAAGGACAAGAATAGAGAGAAGTATGTAGCTAGTGGCTTCTGGTCGCGCATTAGTGATGAGGTACGTCAACTCCAGTCTCGCTTCTTGCTGTTCATTACTCTGACTGCCTGTAGCTCGATGGCCTGAAGATGGACACTCGCAGGATGGCAGATGACGACGAGTCTTCAGAAGATGAAGACTTTCCGGTCAGCACTCCCTCAACTCAAGAGCTCTACCGAGAACCATCAGAGCGGCATGCTTTTTTGTTCCGAAACAGCCAAGCTCCTGTATCGCCCGGCGAACAGGATTTCAGCCCTTTACCATCACAGATCCCCTTCTTACTGGATGTGTTCGACGAGAACATTAACCTCATCATGCACATTGTGCATATGCCGAGCATCAGAAAGATGGTTCGTCCTTCCCCTGGGACAGCGGCCAAGATATCTCTCAAGCATCAGGCGCTTCTCTTCTCCATCTACTACGCTGCCATCACATCCATGGAAGATGATGATGTGCTAGCCAACTTTGGGTCTACGAAAACGGAGCTCAATATGAAGTTCCGCCGAGGCCTCGAACAGGCTTTGGCACGAGCTGACTTCCTCAACAACCCGGATATTGTCCTTGTTCAGGCTTTGGTCATTTTCTTATCTCTGGCGAGGCGATATGATAGCCCTGTTTACGTTTGGATGATGACTGGTTTGATGATCCGTATGGCTCATGCTGTTGGCCTCCATCGTGACGGTTCAAGGTTCCCGCATCTATCGCCGTTTGAAGTTGAGCAACGACGTCGCCTTTGGTGGATGATCATTACGGTTGACATTCGTGCCTCTGAAGATCAGGGGACCGAGTTCTCGATCACGCATGACAGCTTTGATACCAAGATACCCCTCAATGTTAACACCGCGGACATTGAGCCCGAGACGAAGGAGTCTCCTCCAGAGCGCAAAGGCGTTACAGACATGTCTTTCGCACTCGCCATGTGCGAACTAGCTCGAGTTTCGAGGCAGCTGATGGCATCGAGTATTCAGTCATCTGGGCCTACACTCGAAGAGCAGGCGAAGCTACTCGACGGTATCCAAGAAAAGCTCGAGAATGGCTACCTCTTCCGCTCCGCACATCCAGAAGATATAGCCAACTGGGTTGGGATCGTATGTACGCGGCTTGTGCTTTCGAAGCTGACGCTCTTGGTGTATCTTCCGTCGCTTTTTGCATCACCGAATGAGCGGTTCTCAGATGAGATTCGAGACAAACTGCTCATCGCCGCTGTTGAGGTTGCAGAGCATAACCACGCGCTCAATGCTGAGACGAAATGCCGTCAGTGGCGATGGATCTACCAGACGTATACTCACTGGTATGCCATTGTATGGCTTCTGATTGAGATATCTAGGCGGCAGTGGTCGCCTACTGTCGAACGCGCATGGGTGGCTCTGCACAGTGTCTGGCTGATACCGTCGCAGCACAACATGACCAAGAATGCACGTATGTGGTTTCCGCTGCGTCGATTGATGGCTAAAGCGAGGAGCCATCGAGATGAGCAGCTGGCGCAAATTCGGAACAACCCAGCTATGATCGAGAAACTGGAGCAGGCTGATCGCGCCCTTCCTATTCCTGTCAGCCCGGAATCATCGCAGGAGGCAAATTCGCAGCAGCGATTTCTGGAGCATTGGCGCTCTGCTGTTGGCAAGACCACCTATGGCACTTCCGAGCAACCTGTACCTCAAACCAGTGCTAGGGCCACGACCCAAACCGCAGCTAATCCAGCTATGGGTAACGATGCCGCTCAGTGGGCAAACCCCTCATTCGATTTTGCTTCTTACCATCCTGGTCTTCAAATGGGCGTATCTGGTGATATACTGCCAACAGATATGAACATGCCTCCCCAACCACGGGCAGATGGCCAGCCCGGAGATGCAGATGTTGCGTCGTGGCTTTGGACCGACATGGATCAAAGTGGTAACGGATTAGGAGACATCGATATGAATATGGATATCGATACCGAGATTGACTGGAATACGTGGCTGCAGTCTGCTACAGGCATGGAATTGAACCAAGGAAACACGGGGCCGTCTTGAGTAACCATGGATAACAGGGCTCAGAACTTCATTCCAAGAATAATCTATGTATAGAGCAAATGCGAATCAAGATAACAACGAGGATCAGCTTGCGGGCACGAAATAATCGATAGCGAATCCAGCGTATCATATGTGCCTGGAGGATAGGACTATCTCTGCGGTTACTAGAGCCTTTGGCTAAACTCCTCCGAACCGTACAGCTCCTTCTGGCGCTCAAGCACAGCCGGATGACGAATCACTCCAGGCTTCAGCTTGCCAAAGTCCAGGTCAATACCCTCCTCCATGTATGGAAAGGGACCAAGAGGTGTAATAGCGAGAGGGTTGATCTTGTAATGGCTCTTGGTGTACTGAAACAATATTAGTCCCATTCAGACAGATGAGTTATGGACTTGCGTTTTCTTTGATATGTTTAAAGTCTGTCGTCTCTCTGAAACCTGGGACATTCCAGTAGAGGTTCTTGAGCCACTCATGAATGACTGGGTAGTTGGCGCGAATGGTTCCAAGATCGCATTTGAAGTGGCCAACATAGACAACGTCAAATCTGACGACGGTGGCATACGCGCGTATATCGACTTCCGTGAGCTGCTTGCCAAGAATATAGGGGCCTCCATTTTGGTGAGTTAGTGCCTCGAGTTTGTTGAGTGCTGCAAAGACCGTTGGCACATTGTGGTTATAGTCTTCCTGAGTCGTGGCGAATCCGGCTTTGTAGACGCCACTGTTGAGGTCTCGTTGCATCCAGACATTAATGTCGTCAATGGCCGATCGTAAGTTCTCAGGATAGAGGTCAAGGTCTCGCCCGGGGCTGTTCGAGTCAAGGATGGAATCGAAGGCTGTTGGTAACCAACGAAGCAATTCGTGGCTCTCATTATTGACCATTCGATCCTCCTTCTTATCCCAGAGAACAGGTACACTGTACCGTCCTTTGTAGTCTGGGTCATCTCTGAAGTAGACTTCGTGCATGTACTTTGATTTAAAGAGGTGATCTTCGGTAGCCCCTTCATAAAGATCATCAGGAGAACTCGGGAACTGCCAACCGGGCCACCCCTTATCATCGCCCTTGGGGTAGGGCTTCACCACAGATAGACTGATGATATCTTCAAGACCTTTGAGATGCCGAACGAGATTTGCTCGATGAGCAAAAGGGCAGAACAGTCCAATGTAAAGATGGTAGCGGTCTTTCTCAGGCTGGAATGGGCCATTTGAAGTAATGATCCCGTGCCACGAGTCGTCAGGGTTACTATGGACAGTCATTTTATGAGCTCAAATCAACGAAAACGATGTATAAAGCTTGTGCACTTGGTACGTATGAGAATAAGAAGTTCGTTTGTCGAGATAGAGTGCCGACCCCGCTTGATGACGGATAATCGGAATTGGAGGTCCGGTTCCGGAACTGAGCTCGGAACCAAACTTTATTGAACTAAATATCAAGCATTCATCGTGTTTAGTTCGTAGAAACGGATAGAAATAAGACCAGTAAAGTGAAAGTGTCCACTGGAGTACTGGTGGTTTTCACGGTATATAATAGCCATTTGGAATATATACGCATAGGGTTCATGGCACAGAGACTCGAAGTTTCGTGTGATACAACTCATTCACGAAAATAAACTATGAGAGAAGACCATGTTTGATATTAATGATAGTGTGCAGTGTCAGGCTGCGTTTGCCTTCCACTGTCTTAACCTTAGTATTGAAGAACAGGGTTTAAGAGAGTGTGAGAAGAGAAGAAATCAGTCCACAACAGATTTCAAAGACTTTGACAGTCGGAATCGTATGGATAAAAGTTAAAAGCAGAGGCTCTCTCGTGGAGATGTGTGTGAGAAGTCGAGAAATGAGTGTTTGATTGCCTTCCGTGAATATCCACCGAAAAAGCCGGCATCATCATCCTAGCACAAAAGTCATATGTCCTCCAGCCCAATGATCCCAGACTTTGAGCCAGTCGTGGGTGTGATTGGCTTCCAGAGAGATCGGTAAGTTTTTGTTGAAGGGTGGAAGGGTGGCCATGGATTGCTGGCCTAAGTAGAAGGCTTATCAGGCTTGCCTGGTCCAGTTGGCTCACTGGGACCATCTGGTTTTTCAGGTTGAGGATAGTCAGACTTTCCACTGTCAGGCTTTCCAGGACCATCGGGTTTTCCAGGCGCCGGGTAGCTAGGCTTACCAGGACCGGAATGATCAGGTTTACCCAGGTGATCAGGTTTGCCAGGTCCTGAATAGTCAGGCTTTCCAGGATGGTCTGGCTTACCACCTGGGTGGTCAGGCTTTCCTGGGTGGCTAGGTTTGCCGGGCCCAGGATAGTCGGTCTTGTCGGAGTGGCTGGGCTTCCCTGGGTGATCAGGTTTATGAGGCTTAGGTGAGTAATGAGGCTCAGGCTTGTGCGGCTTGGGAGGAGGATAGTGAGGTTCCGGTTTAGGATGCTTAGGAGGCGGGTGAGGAGGCTTCCCAGGCTGGCCAGGCTTGTTCTCCCACGGCTTATGGGGCTTGCTTGGATGATCTGTCTTTTCCGGCTTGGGATAGTCAGGCTTTCCAGGGTGATCAGGCTTGTGGGGCTTGGGAGGAGTATAGTGAGACTTTGGCTCATGAGACTTTGGCGGGTAGTGAGGCTGGGGTTTAGGATGCCAAGGTTCTGGTTTGTGAGGTTTCGGCTTCTCTACACCATAGCCGGGATCATATCGCTTGGGCTTTCCAGGCCCGCCATGTTCTCCCCGGTCCTTGAAGGGCTTGTACTCAGGGTAGTAGACCTCCCTACCAGGCTCGGCAACTGGAGCAGAGACAGCAGCTGAGCTCAGGGCCAGGAGTGTAATGGCAGACAACTTCATCTTGGCAGATGTGAGAAAAAGATTGTAAAATAGATTGTCAAGTCTCTCTAAAAAGTGAAAGTCGGATGAAGAGGGAAGACGGTAGATTTCTAGGGGAAAACGGCGAGCTTTTATGTTCTTTTCTCCTCACTGGATGAGATTTTGAGAGGAATCATACAGCACCTGCAAGTTGGTCTCGATTAGGGTATTGCACTCCGTCGTGAATGCATCGGCTGGGATCGTGTGCAATCCACGTTGAGTTCATGGTGGCACCTTGTTAAATGTTCGACAGGTATGCATTATGGTGCCTTCGTCCTCACTTGTCGGATGAGAACCTCTGCCTTGATTCTCAGATGCGATTGGCTTCTACAAGGACATTACGCTTCCACCATAACATGACTGCTCTCTCGGGACGGAGTTGATACTCTGAAAAGTTCTGCCACATGGCGTTGTTGCACAATGATGTTGTCATTTTCGTCGATTTTCAGGTGGTGACTTGTATACCAACAGAAATCTGTGTCTTCTCGTATCATGCATGCACTTCTGAATGTGGTGTCTTTATGCAGAAGCAGAGAGCAAAGGTTGGATCAAGCTTCCCCTGAACCTAACTAGAACAACAACCAATGTTAAATCCAACCAAAAGATGCACGCTACAAATATTTGCGAGGTTGCTTTCGCCGATTGGTATTCAATTGCGGTTCGGACAAATGAACTCCCCGTGGCCGGACGGCTATAGGTCAGCTTTAAATGGAACAACACAGTTGATGTGAAACAGTAGTTCAAGGGATATATCGTATTCACCGCCGGACAGATAGAAATAGAACGAAAGAGCTATGCTGGCACGAGAACAGCTTCTCATTCTGCAGCTGTGGTTCGTTGTTGCTGTTGTGCCTTGCCCAGATCTCACAACCGAGTCTTCCGGAGATAATGCTATCAGCATGACACAACACAATATGCCACTCATTATGCATATCATGTGTAAGACGAAATTGGACTGGTCTAGTTAGCCATCCCCAATCAAGACGTTACAAGCGGTTGCATGCTAAGGAATACGAGTATCAAGCCAAACCGGCCTCAACGTTGAAGCGAGTGTACTCGTAAGTCGTAACGGTCAGGCCGAAACTCAATTCAGTATTAGCATTAGAGGTAAGCTAAAATTTATGGTTGTTCTCGTCTCTAAAATGCCTGTCCCTGGAGCTATCAAGCAAGATTTTCCCCTGATATTTTCCAGATACGTGAGAACCTGAGAACTAGTCGATTACTCCGTACACTGACATGGTAACATTGTCACCTTGAATCGCTCATGACCGAGTAAAATAACTCTATTCCAGCTTTCTGATATGCATATCGAGTCAGCCAAGTCTTTCAACTTAGCCTGACTTGTTTTCCTCGTCGATCGATTTGGCTCTGGCCGATTCAAGAAAGCACGAGAATCTTTCGGAGCCAAGCCAACACCCAATATCCATCACCAACATTATATGAGAGTGTAATTATGCAGGCGCCTCATGCAAGTTCAATCACAGTACTTCTATTGTGTACCCGAAGAATATCATTTGGAACGGGCAGCCATTGGTGCCCGCCTAGATAGAAGCTCGTGTCGAGTTTTGTGCATTAATGGATGGCTTACAGTCGTAACTTGCATTTCGTGATCTCTGGTCGTTACTAACATCAACTGACTCCTGGGTATCGCGCCAATAGTGAGAATTGCGATATTTATGAGACGTAGTGCCTCATTTGTCTACCAACAGAGCGTATGTGGTCGAGAGGGTGTTGCGATTGGTCGCTAGTGCCACTCAGAACAAGAAACAACATGGTTGGGCTCACCATCTTGATGATTCGAGGGTGTGATGACATGACCATTTCTGTATGTACGACATCCAATAGTCTCGTTTAGGGTATTTTTAGCTTTTGTCAGGGACTTTCTTTAGGACCAGCTTACACCTCAAAGTGGAAGCCTGATGCTCATTTGGCCAGATCATGAGACCACGTGAGATGTGAAACAGCCGAGTCTCGTATCGATTTATACCTGCATTAGTTAAAGGTCTAAGTTTGTTTGACTTGAGTTCATGGACATGGTCAAGGCATATCACTTAGTGATATCTTCCAGGAAGCTCAAACTATTGGCTGTTGGGTACTCAGCCGCATGCAGTGTTACCCCCCTCCCCATGAATATTCTCTACTCCTTTTGACACAGCAGCTTTTACGACAGATCGCCGGTTCCAGCACTTTCTACGATTGAGAGTCGCTTTACGATCCGGAGATGCTTCAATCTCTCACTTATAGTCCATTTTTCAACTTAGATATCCTCACTATGTTTAATCTTATTGCCATGCTCACAGTCTGTTCCCAGCTATCTCCGCTAGTCTTATGCCTTCTATAGTTTCCGTACTCCTGCGGATCCTTGAAGTGACAACGGAGCGTGTAACGTGAGAAGCATTGCGTAGTTCCACAACTTTGAGTCTACCGACTCATGTTGGTTGAAGCTGGGGGGCAATATTTTCACCCCTCGCTCGTCTAGTCGCCATGGCCATATGGGCAGACAGAAACACTCTGATTGGAGTGTTAGTCGCCGGTCCTGATATTCAGATCCAATGCCAGCCAGGGAGAGGTAATACACAGAATAGCATAGTTTTCGTCTATGACACTAATACCTGCACGTCTCTACATGGAAACATCATCGCCATGAGTCTTAGTAAGTTACATCATGTTCTTGTCTACAGTGACTCTGATACGCCTCGTGTTGGCAAATCATCCGCTTGGCTCCGTCCTTCCGACTTATTGCGGAGGTTTGCTGAGGAGTGAGGCCCCATCAGTACAGATTCCTCATCACGTCGGGCTGGCCATCGCGTACCAATATGATGCCCTCGTAACGCAATGAAGACCCTCACTTAATGCCGACTGGAGCCCGAGCTTCAATGTCCGTGAATTGAGTTTTCAGTGAGACATGATTGGATAATGAAGTTCCGCAAGGTACTAGCGTACATCACGGTACGGGTTCCGTATTCCTCCTTATGCTCCATCCATGGGATCTGTGCTCTCCAGTCGCTGAAGAGGCAGTATCTGTAACTAGCTTGCTGCTATAATGGCGACCAGCTGAGAAAATATGATAGAGATTGTACATTAGATGTTATGGCATGTCCACTTGTGGTGTGGCGGTTGGTTGATGCATTATGTTACATTGCTGCCACAAGTCCTGACCTTGTTTGGGCACCAGAGAAACGAAGCTCGAAGTCTTTATCCAAGAGATCGCGAGAGTATCATAGGCAAGTAGCGCAGTGGGAGAAGCTCAAGGGAATCAAGTCCTAATATCAGCTCTATGGTATGGTTTGGTATAAGTAATATAGTCTATGCCTTGTAAGAGTCTGGCCATCCACAGACAGTGTTCACTGTTTCCAACCATGTATTGCAGCATTATTCCAACCAAGAATATCACAGCTGATGGTGCCCTTGAACTTTTGGTACTTGTTTCCAGTAAAGACGATATAGCCAATGCCAGATTGAATCGCGTCAAGTGGCGAATGATCCTCCGAGTTTACATCTGATTCAGGCTTTACAAGTACTTTGCCTCGCCATGAAAGCCAGAACTTTGGTTGTCGGAAGGTATTCTTCTCGAAATTGTCAGATCGCAAATCTGCGGTGGTCTTGTCGTCATGGAAATGTTTCGGGTGATCATCTTCATCTCCTGAGACCTCAGATGGTTGCTGGTCGGGGCAGGTCTTGTGTTGCTGATCATCGGCGCCAGAGTTATCCGCCGGTCTTCCTCCGGGGCTGTGTGCGACACTTTCAGCATCAAAATCTGTATCCTCCGGGAAAATTGCGCGATCTAAGATCTCTTGGATTTTCGTCCGACTTCCGGCCATAATGAAAGAAGCATCCAACACGTCCGGAAGGAATAGGTCGCCCTCCAACCCGTCTTCCTCATCGGTAAACCGATGAATCTCAAATCGCGGAGAGTTGGCGGGGTGACGTTTTTGTCTTGCATGCTTTTCATCTTTGGCTGTATCGCGGTTGACTTGAGTACGAGCCAGGGAATGAGCTTTGGGGCATTGAAGTTGGTATGAGCCAATGACTCTTGTGATGCTTAAGGAGCTGGAAGCCTCTGCAGTGAATTTGCGAGTCTTTCGATTGTGAAAGGCCCGCGAGGAAAGCATTGTATGGCGCCAATATTCATCCATTTTAAACGAGGAGCAAAGAGTTTTAAAGTTAAGGAATAGTCGCTAAATTCAGGTAGGTATGTATGACGCTATAAGCTATACCTGTGGATTTGACTTAATAGAAACCCTACTCTTTAAGTAGGCAGTAAAAGTCTAAGATAGGAAACAGGGTTAAGAATCCAGGATAGTAAGTTTAAAAAAAGTAATACTAAATACAAAAGCTAAGTTATTTAAATAGAAATCTTTATTTTATATTAAATAAATTTTAAAAAAGTTATTAAAAGTTTTTAATTTCTTTAAATATATAACTTTGATTAAAATTATTATAGCCTTTATAATTATATTATATAACAGGTTAGTCCCTAATTATAAATAAACTAAGTTATAATATAATTAATAAGTAAGTGGGTTATCTAAGTAAGTGGGTTATCTAAGTAAGTGGGTTATCTAAGTAAGTGGGTTATCTAAGTAAGTGGGTTAGCTTAATCTATATCTTAAAATCTAGTTTTTAAAAGCTTATAAAAGACTTAATCTATACCTAAAATAGCTAAATTTTAATAGCCTATATATA
>JAAOAJ010000356.1:0-54996 GCA_013781345.1 Fusarium coicis
CTATCAAGTATAACAGGAGTTCTAGTATTATATTATAAAAGCTCTAGTCCGCACCCCCCCTTGCCCGTTCTCCACTATACATGTCATCATATCTTCACCGCTTTAATCTCATTTCATTATCTTTTCTAACAATCTCTATCAATTTACACTCAGTCTCCTATTAAAACTCTTTCTTGTTACAACCAAGCTCTGAACCTTACCTTTTAACAGGAAGAAACCACAATGTCGGCTCCCGAGTCTCAATCAACTATGAATGTTGATGAGTTTGAGAAGACACTCCTGCAGTTGCGATGCTTTGACACTATGTTTCTCGTTGACGACTCAGAGGCCATGCAACCATACTGGCCCGAGATCAAGACGCTGATAGAGCGCATTGCACCCATATGTGCTAAGCGCGATCCAGACGGTGTTGATCTTTACTTCGTCAACCACCGACCAGGCGGCGTTCTGGCCAAATTGCCCGGGTTGCAATCCATCCGCAAATCGGGTTACACTCATATCGGCGGCTTCGTCGGCAACATGCTCTTGACAAGCAAGGGAAAACAGGTGGGCAGCATCTTTGATAGTGTCAAGCCGGCTGGGAAGTGCAACATGGGCGCCAGGCTTGGTGGCCTCCTCAAATGGTACTGCGACAAGTACACAGCCGGAGAGGAGAAAGCTGCTCTCAACATCGTCGTGCTCACTGCCGGCCAATTCGACGATGACATCAAAACGCCCCTGATCAACGCCGCGAGAACCCTCGATGAGGCAAAGGCACCGATCCATCAGGCTGGTGTTCAACTGTTCCGCCTGGGTGGGCCGCATCTTGAGCGACAGAGAACACTACAGCATCTCGACGACGAGCTGCATAAAGAGGCTGGAACACGAGACATTGTCGATACGGTGACTTGGAGCGGACATGGAACATCTATGTCGGACGATGAGCTGCTCAAAGTTGTGTTGGGGGCGGTTATTAAGAAGATCGATATGCGTGCCTCTGAGCTGCACTTGGACGAACAAGCCCCGACTGCGCGCGCTGACCGGGAGTTTGATGAGAATAATGTTATCTAATAGGTAGTAGATAGCATCGGCACTGATTAAAAGAGCGAGATATTCCTTGACAAAATATCCTGTTTGTCATGGACAAAGAATAGCAAGGTAATTCGGCCCTTTAAAGTTGTCGCGCTGTAGCCCTACTGTTATATGCCCAATGGCCAAAAGCCGTTTTTTTATCACCTCAACGTCGATACTTGGAGTTCATCATGTCTTACTACTGAATTTGACAATGAATGGAGCAGAGTCCACGTCCCCTCAATGGCTCATCTCATCTCGGGGACAAATAGTATTTGACAAACATTGCCGTTGCAGTTACGCTGCCACATTTCGTATAGTCCCAAAGTCAAACAACGGAGCCATGGGTCAATTCAATCTCTACTAACTGAGCAACTTAACCCTAAGCCATATAAGCGTAATACCATAAGCATACCAGATTCTATTTGTTGACATAAAGTCTTCCTGCTATTCTTTAAATTATTAAAATCTTTTACAGCTAGATCTTGGTCCGGTATGAATGACTGGGAAATATATGTAGAGCGAGCTGGGGTGATCTGTGTATCTTGGCCCAGCTCCCTTTTGTACCTCGTCATCATACCTCGTCATCTCTTCCATCAAATATATACATACCAT
Source organism: Fusarium coicis (assembly GCA_013781345.1). NCBI lineage: Eukaryota > Fungi > Ascomycota > Sordariomycetes > Hypocreales > Nectriaceae > Fusarium > Fusarium coicis. Next base: position 1,666 of record JAAOAJ010000356.1, read on the forward strand.
TTGCAGATCTACAGCGATTCCTTCCGGCATAGCCCTTCTCTAGGGTCTAGGTATCACCAGTGATCACGGGGTTCATGTGTCGAGCACTCGTTTGCCTTGCTGTGGCGAATCCGGAATCTTCTAGACTGTGGGTCTGCGCTGAATCTCGTGATGAAACTCAAGGAGAAGCTTCTTCTTGATTGATTGGTTTCTGTACCTGGCAATATCTAGAATCAAGGTCCGGGTAATTTGGACCTTTGTCGCCGGGATCGACTAGCATCGTAGCCTTGCTGGGCAGAGGCTGGATGGCCTCTTGGACCAACCCCGATTCGAGTTGGGCGATTATGGCCTGAACGTTCGCCAAGTCACTCAGTAACTTCGGCTCAGCCTCCCGCACGCAATTCAATCTTTCCTCAAGAATATTCAGTCTCGAGAACATGTATTCGAAGCACCAGTGGTCTTGGACACCTCACATCAGTACCTGAACCTGCTCTATCTCCCTGATCATACCATCCTCGATAACTTTTCTTTGGTTCCTGAAGATCGAGATCTTGTTCTCCAGTTTGGCAGCTCTGTCAGTAACATATTCCATTTTTCGATCGAGGGCTTTATTAAGAAGTTCCCAATGACTTCATATCATTTGTATCTGTTTCGAAAAGACGAGGCGGTCTGACCTGGTGAATGTTATGCTGACTGCTGATTTCCGGCTCCGGGGCAATGTCTTCTTGATTGAGTTGATCCGGGTATATCCTTTTGGTAAGTCACAGGACAGAAGGACACGGACTTGCTGCCGAGACCACGCAACTGCTTGGATATAGAACCAGACACACAGCTCATTTTCTGCTTAGGGAATTGCCGAGGAAAGGAGCCCATTTATACACGACAATTACTTCAGGGCGTTAGATTCTAATTGAGTCATAACTCCCTAGTGTCGTCTTTGTGAATAACTGTGAACAGGAATAAGTCCTTGAAGGAGCTTTTCAAAAGGACATTATCATCCGAATAACAGCTCGCCGTCTGTATCATCTCGGACTCGGCGAACACATGATTACGGAACAGTGGGACAAAACCCCAGTAATGCCCTAATTAGTCAGGACAATGGACCGAGGCAATGGGATCAACAGGTTTACAGATTCGACAGTAGCTAGACTGAATATTTGAGATAAGACAGAATAAGTAGCATTAAAAAAAGCTAATAGTCCGTATTTATTGTATTTGTACTCCGTAGTTTGTGCTGCGTTGAGGTGCGTGCAATCATTATCTGCTTATCTCTTATCTACTATTACCCCACTGATGCGATAACGGGAACCTGAACCAACGGAAAGAAAAGACCAGCAAAACCTAGCATCATCAACGCATCAATTCGGCATCTCATTTCAAGGCAACACTGACCATCAAGCTCCATTTGGCGACTGGACGCGAAGCTCATTCAATGACTGCATCTCGAGATGAGCACTACAGTCCGCACGCTGATCAACCCCAGCCAGACGCGTCATCTGCATGGCCCCGTCTGTTTCGCGTCATCGTGCCATTTGCATCGCACCGCGTCTACTAAATTCATCAACTGCAGACAGCCGACGTAATTCCGTTGTCGCCCGCGCCTGAAAATTAGTGAAAGCACTTAACCCGCTGCTCTCGTCCTCTTTCTCAACAACATTACTCATGAGCCATCTGTGTCGCGCGACTCAACAAGCGCGACCTGCCGACACCATGGAACCGAATGAGAGAACAACACTGAAGGGGCGATTGGCTGAGGAAGATGGGGTTGCCAACAACCATCGAGAGTCCTCCATCGAGTCCTGCATTGTCCTGGCTATTTCGACCATTGTCACTCGAGCTCATACGGAGCACATGTCGGGTTCTGAGCCATCTACTACTACTAGCAAGGAGAGTACTGCGCGGCCAGTCGAGGAAACAATTAAGTCCGAACCAGAAGACCCTCCCGACATGCTGATGTCGTTGTCAACGGTTGAGCCGTTTGACCAGTGCGAAGCAAAAACTCCTGAACCACTGGATATTGCTTTTCACGATCATCAACGGCAAAAATGTGAAGGGCTCCTAGTCCTAGTGGACTACGATATTCCTCAGCAAGAGTTTGAGGATTCTACAGTGGAGGAGAAGTCAGATATGCCCGGAGCGAAAGATGCACCAACCTCTATACCCGATTTGAGTTTAAAACGGAATGCCCAGGAGGCCACAGCTATATATCTCGAGACAATTGCCATTGAGAACAAGATTACCAAAGAGGAGGAACTACAGAAGAAGCTACAGGAAAAGATAGACTACAACTACAATGTCATCCTCGACTGCGATGTCAGTATTGATGTTGAGCGCCGTGCAATTAGCAGAGCCAAAAGCAGGAGGAGGCCATTCTGGATCCCATGGTTCATGGAACGTCAACGCTACCTTACGTCTAAACGCAAGAACCTTCAGAAGAAAAACGCCGAGATGGAGGGAGTCAGAAAGCGGCGCTGCAAGAAGCTGGAAGGGCTGATGTCAGAGAAACAAAGAATCGAGAAGAGCTTGCTTCACATCAACTAGACATATCAAGCCAGTACAATAAGAAATCTTAATTAACTTCATTTTATACAGGGTAATATGCACACAGCCTTTCAGCCAAGACAGTTTCGGGAAAGCTTAAGCTTGGTATCCTTTATCCGCAGAGTACATCTTAAGCAAAGTTGCGGTGCTCAGATTTGCCTATTATGATAGAGATCCTTGACCGATTTGCACAAAGTGAAACAGAACGTCCCTTAACGAGAAGAAGCTCTAGAATGACTTGGTTAAAGTAGATTTACCACAGTATGCCCACAGTCTAAGCTTTATAAAAGCACTATTGGAAAGAGAGAACTAGAAGAATATAAAAGCGTAAAGGAACGTCACACCGCCTCCATCCTACATCTGTATCGACTGGTGTTATCCCAGTATGGGGATACTTCATGGCTTGGTTATTAGCGGATGGAGTGATCCAGGGTAGGCTAAATATATTCTACAATGCGGAGTAGTGCATTTTTATTTAAGCTGGTTCTGTCTCTTTTCAACCTTGTGGCCACTTCCATGTCAAATGGAACATGGGAATGATTGAGCCAGTCGAAAATTCTTAAACCATTAGAAGGCCAGGACGGGGCTCAATTTGATAATTGAAATTTTGATGAAAGTCGTCCCGCTGTCTTTATTTGTAAAGGAAACCGTTTGCCCGGGCTTTTGCGATGCTATTGAACCAAACATGCGCCATTTTGCTGTACCCATCATCATTGGGATGTGTGCCATCCAATAGATCATCAAGCTCAGGACCCTTGGTACCATACATATCTGCAAGAATAATCTTTTTTTGCTCCGCTTGCTTCAACACAACGAGGTTCCGGAGACGACCGTTGATGGCTCGGACTCGAGAGTTGACTTGCTCGTTTTCATTCACTAACAATGTTGACAAAATAACTGTTGATAGGGGGGAGGTCTCCCATAAATATTCGAGCAGATCATCCATTCGGCGCCCAAACGCATCAAGCTTATGGCTCTGGATACAGTCATTGGATCCAGCGTTGATTGTGAAGAGGTTCGGTTTGACAGTCGCGACCGATCGTCTTGCTTTACTTTCGATCTGGTCAAGCCGATAGCCACGCCATCCTTCATTTTCGTTGTTATGCATCGATCCAGCCTTGCGTGAACCAACCATACACACTTCATACCCGTTGGCCAGAAGGAGATCTCGCAGGAGCTTCCTGTATCCATTTCCATCCGAAGATCCAACGCCATATGTGACTGAGCCTCCCAGCGGCATCAGGCGTAATGCAACATTCGGCGGCGTTGTCTGTGTGCTGTAAAGGGTGACCGATGCCTGGTTTACCTTGTTGCTAGTTGTGGAGGTGACGCGAATTCGAGAAGTGCATTGCCCTGTGATAAGCAACCGGCATGGCCGAGATGTCAATGGCCGAAAAAGCATTGTGCAAGCGGCAAGAAAAGCAGATGAGGCTGGTCAAGTTGCCGAGATCTGTGAGGAGGGGTTCCAAGCCCCAGTCGCATGGATGTCCTCGACGTCACCGCCGCTGGCTGACCAGGGCCCATCTGTGCCAAAAATTTGGAGAAACACGGGATATTAATAAGCAGGCCTGAAACTGGTCACAATGCCGATATCCAATGAAATCCCCCGAAACAACGCTCGTCAACCCGACCGAATAACAGTTGGTGCGAGCCGCATGCACAGCAATTTAATCTCAGTTGTGGTGCATATTATTCGAAAATGTATGCTCTTTCGACCTACAATGGGGATAATTGCCAGAACTGGAATATGGAACCTAAACACAAGTGCGGCGCTGAATGGCTGATGAAGAACGCATGCCTGAGCTGAGTCACGGAGGTGAGTTTCTTCCGGATTCGGGCTTCACTGCTGCTGTACCGAATGTGGCCGTCTCAGCCACTTCCATGAGAGGCGGCCAAGAGGGGTTGTTGGAAAAATCACAAGATCGCCAAACCCGCCAGCTACGTCAGTGCTTGCTGGCCACGATGTGAAGCTTCACGCTGTAAAGGTAGGCCATGTGGTGACACTAGCAATTTTTATCTCACATCTTAGACATTGCATTTTGTAGGATATAGCAAAGTGTTGAAAATTAACAAGCATCCTTACCATTGTTTTGGCACGAAAATAACGTTCATCCCTCTCTATACCTATTTTTTTCTCCAACTCGTTAAATACAATGAGCTCCGACCACTCCCATCACCAGTTACTTAACTGTACAACCATCTTCAGCTATACTTGGATGACGCTGGCTAAACCGAGTCAGTACAATTTAAGCAACTCAGACAATCCAATTCCAGCATACATGACCTGCTCAAGGCCACTCACCTTTTCTATCTTGCTCAGCGCACGGGGTATGATTGTTGTGCATGGGTAAGAATGACTAAGAGGCAGAAAAAGATGAGTCCATGGAGTTCACCGAAGAAACGTCACATTGCGGAGCAAAGTGATAGTTGATTGCCATTGCCAGTGCTGCCAAGTCTGCATTTTTAGGATACGCATCAATGCTGATGAGGTTTGGATACGTCGATGGAGACATTGCTGGCCAGAGTAACTCAATGAGGGCTCGGTTAGCATGCTGGGCATTTGGAATGATAGGGTGTGTACACTGGGTCAGAAACCATGAGAGAAGAAACATTTTCGATTTTGGGGATTTCCGTTGCTTTTTCATCTTGGTTAACTGGTCGACGGTCATCTTCTTCTGGTGTTTTGTATTGGAGTACTCGTCGAATAGAGGGAACTGAGATCGATTGAAGAACCCCTTGTCTGCAAATGCGGAAAGGTCGACTGGAACTAGGTCCCTCAAACCCGTGAGCTTTTTCTTGTTGATATACTCGTCTATAACAATAATAACAGCGGCACGGTCCGGGATGAGTTTAGAAACCCGAAGTTTCGTAATGTCACGTACAAAGCTCCGGCTCTTAACCCGGTAGTTGATCTTCTCCAGTTTCGTCATCACCTCGTTCCATTCTTCTTGGGTCATCCATACGTTTCTTTTGCCTTTAAAGGTGTCTGAGTTTACACCGTGGCTAAGGTTGAGGATGATAAGTTCCTTGTTTCTCATGGTAAAATAGTTCAAGGCCTCAACAATGTCATCGAGGTACTCGCCATTACCTCCATGCCAGTTGCCTAGGCTGAACCCAAAGTGTCCAGTTGCCCACTTGCCACCAGTCTTGGAAGGACGAATGTCAAACCAGCGAGCACCATATCTCAGCTGTTCTGAGATGTTGTACTCCTGAGCTTTGGTGTTCGCGGGTTGGCCAAACCATGACTTTCGATGGAAGCGGGACGAGCCTGAGTTGTGTGTTGCGGGCATAGCCAACTCTCGGAGCGTAAGACATGCGATCCGGGGATAGATGGAGTGCATCCAGTCTTCAGGGGGGTTGGATGAGACAAGCCATGGCCAAAGTGAAGGATTTTGAGGATCACTCTCAGAGCTGGCGATAATAAAGGGAAAGTTATTGTCCCAATGCCATGCCAACTCGTGAAATGAGCCGCGTTTGTTGTTGAGAGTCCTAAGTTTTGTAAATCGAATGCCAGCCTTCCTGAACGAGTATTTGAGCTCAAAATCGGGATCGCCGGGCAGGTCTTTGAATTTGTAGCTTGCTTCACCAGCATCGTCTGGATGGCCTTTGCCCTGGATGTAAATTCTGTTCGACGTGCCTAGCGCTCAATCAGTTCGTTCAAACTAACGACCAATACAGGGTTTCTCACCTGGCTTGATGGTTTTGGGGAACTTGAAATGCCTCATCTGGTAGCTTACGTTTCTAGACAAGGTCATGGTCCAAGGCGTTGCGTTGACAAGAAGGAAGTAAGATCCGACTTTGAAGCAACGACGCTCAAGGTGTGCCAAAACTTGATTCCCCGAAGCTCCAACCACCAAGTGTTCACTGCTAAAGCGAGCCTCAACACCATTGGTAGCTGGCTGCGCGGGTGGTGCAGCAATGCTGAAGCTACTTAGAGCGAAGATGCATAACAAAAAGCGACAGAGCATCATGAACTCAATGGAACGCTGCAACGCAAAGACCGAAAGGGTTGTCGTGGTAAGTCAGAGTAAAAGCAATATGTGAAAAAGCATGAGTGGGAGGGGAGGGCATCGCCTACTTGACGGAACTCAATGTCATTTAATAGCGTTTTCTCGTGCCCTGACACTTGTGGGGGACCAGGCTTCTTATACCGCAGGCCAAAAAGCTAAACATCATGCTGCCAGTGCAGTGATGAGCACACGACATCGTTTCCCGCAATATAGAGTTGTACCCAATAAGTGTACATACTGCACCCAGCGACAAATTTGCCGCGGGTACAAGACGAGGTGGCTGTACGATCTGACCATATTGGCAAACTCAAAATGAGTATGTTCCAAGACACGAAAGGTGGGAGCGCCACTGAGTGCCTCAAGAATCTATAGTGGACGCGTCAGGGCAGAGTTACTGATTGCATGCGTGGATTGCTTGCGGCGGGAGCGGACTCAATGGAATCATGCAAGGTATGGTTTGGTGGGACAGTAAGCCTCAGCCACCACGGAACGGCAAATGCATCAACTGACATGTTTGAGTAATATATCGACGCCCCCACTCAAAGTTAAGATACGGACGCGTCAATCCGTTGGAACAGGGTGGTAATTGTTCTTCGTTAAATATAGCTTGGTTGAACGACCTCAGGGGACAAGACACAGACTTTGATGAGTTTAGTTTGCACCAATGTGCTCTGGCAATCCACAAACTTGGAGGTTGCCTTTCATCGTCCTTCTTAGAATGGATTACCTTCGGCTTGCATATAAACGTTTAAATTTGCTCTTGTGTACTACTTCTAATTGAGAAATGGTAAGTGGCGTCTGTGGTGGTGAACGCCACGTATGGCCGCTTGGCTTTGGTTCCTGAACCAAACTGAGAATCAGGTGGCGTGGCGCGCGTCGATGATGATTCGCTATTATTGAAGGGTAACTTTATCCGACCTTGTGTATCCCATTCACCACCTGTGTTTCGCAGCCTGAAGCTAAAGCTTATAGGCGGCAGTCATTCCTATAGCAGCAACCCAGACAACTGATTACTTCAGTAGTATTTCCTGACAACGTCGATATACAGAGCTAGTCGCACCGCAGAACGAATAGCCGAGTGTCGGTCTCTGAAATTATGTCAGTGTGGATTAATATATGTCAATATACAAGACTGACTGTCATAGACCCGCCGGCACGTAATACATGAGCATGTATGATCTTAGAAGCACAAGAATCTGGCCAATCTCATGGAGTGGACCTGTGATCGACGTTGGCCTGAATCTGTTGTCGATTGCGAAATGGGAATCGACATCAAGGCAAGCACTTCTCTTGGTGCCTAAGATCTCAACTTGTGTTGCTGTTGGCCTCAAGTTCGACAACTGTGAATATGGTATGGCGCCTGAGGCTGAGGGACTTAGGCGGGACAGACTCTGGAAATTCTCGACAGGGCTTTTTCGAAGAGGCTGATGTACAGTCGCCGACAAAATTGAATGCGATGAAGATATACGTGAGCTGTTGCCGAACGCTGTTATAATGCGTATGCTGACCAGCCTTGCCATCATATTGGGTACAAGTAATCGGAGCTCTGTTCCGCTTTACGAGTGATTTGTTTCAAGCTTTGCCAAGAGTTTCGGAGCTTCCATCCGTTTCTCAGCGTCAACTTGCAATAGGTCATCTTCAATAAGCAGGATGAGATCTGCCAAAGCAGTATTATCACCGCATAGTGGCTGACTCCGGAGGTGACCAATGGCTTCAATGACTGCCGAGTGGATCTGTATCACATTGTCTGGAGTCTGGATGAAGAAGCTTCCAAACGCGTCTTTGGGATCATCTCGGGTACGCCTCGACTTTCTGAAGCTTCTGATGGTGCTGTACTCAAAGACGAGCCAGACAGTGAATTCCAAGAACATACAGCCTAGAGACCACATATCATACCGTCGACTCCTTGCCTTTGCCTTGCCGTCGCATTGATCTAGCTGTGCTTCGGGTGCTTCGTATGTGACTGTGGACTGCTGGCAGTTCGTGGGGTCTTGCCTCATGCTGGTAATCTCTCGGTGGATCTTGGAGACTCCAACATCTGCAAGGATCAGTCTTCCTCTATTGTCCATGGTAGCACCATCATGTGCTTTGAGAAAATGAAGAATGTTTTGTGGCTTGATATCTCCGTGTCGGGTATTCTTTCCATGCAGGGCGTTGATTGCACTGACTATACCGAGCATCTGGCGAAGAGACCACAAGACGAGTTCTTGGGTGCGCTCTTTGCTGTCATTGGCTTTCCAAAAGTCTCTCAGATCTCCGCCGTCGGCCCAAGGAAATATGAAGTAGCAAACGGGCCCCTTCTGACAGGTAGCGATTAGTTTGATAAGGTGTTCATGGTTAAGGGATTGTGTAAGATCCAGGTTTGCCTTTTCCTGCTCGAAAGCCTCATCGTTGGCAACCTCCTTGACAGCAACATAGGGCTCAGGGTTGTCCTAGATCCTGTTAGCGCTTGGAACGTCTTATCGGTGACAGATATTGTGACCTTGAAGAGTGTCTGGTGAGCTCTGTGGATCTTGCATTTATGCAGCACACTGTTCGGGCCACTTTTGCATTTCATAACACAGTCTATTAAAGGAAGAGGGCATTTTGGATCCAGTAACAGATGCTGACCGAAAAGGACCAGCACAGGCGCTTGCACCAGCCATTGAAAGTTCAGAAAGTCTCGCACGCTCGCCTCCCTCGGCCAGGACGAAAATGAGGAGAAAGTCTTGCCAGTCTTGGGAGATATAAGGACATTTCCGTCATCTCCGTTGGCGGATTGTCTAGTGAGAGGAAGATCTTCATCCCTGATGTTATCCCGACAAACAAGATCAACAATGGCGGTCGTTTCTTGAATGAGAACTAGGATGGAAAATACGATTCTGGCCTGGCTTGATATCGTTCTTGGCAGACTGCGGTTTGAGAAGCATCGCTTCCTGACAGGGATTTCCACTTTGATGTTGGCTTCGGTTACTCTAGCATTGATTTCGCTTAGTGGGAGGAACTCTGAGTCTTCGTGACAAGGGATGAGGCATTTGTTCAATTGCTTGTAGAGAGACATTATGATCTTGGAATGTCTTTTTTATTCGGCTTTGGTTGGCAGCGTAATTGATACTTTCCCTTTTGCCGAGAGCATCAGCTTTCCCGATCGAAAGATCAGCAGGGGTTAAAAGTGCTTCTTTTAGTCGCGGTCTAAGGATGCAGGATATGAGTGGGTTCCTTTGCGAACTCTGAGGCTCTGCGGTTCGGCGGCCTCATAAGGCGGACAGACTTCTAAGCTGCTTATCAATGTTATCATACAAGCCAGATTGAGTAACCTGTTCATTATCGAAGATGAGGGGGGAGGCAGCCAAAATGAACGAATTGGGTTAGTGGGAGCGTCGGGGTCGTAGCCTATATCGTACACCGGGTACAGAATGTTGCAGGCCTCAATGTAAGCGAATGCGCCAACATGACACCACTTGGCTGAGAACACCCTTGCCGCCCGTCAGCAGCACAACACCACCTCGGTCATAACATGGCATTCCCACAGCCTGGCGCCTGGCTAGAGGAGGAGGAAAAACCCCAGGAACTCGATCCCAGATGACAAAAAGACTTGGGTAATATAGCCTAAGCTTAGAATAACTTTTGCTAAGTTTATTTTGATACCGTTTGTTTAGTGTTTGCTGTTTTCTTGTTCCCGGGGGCCTGATATTGATCGAGAGGCTTCTGTTGATCCAGTCATGGCGAAGGCAAACAGCCGCAGTCAATGAACAGAACCATGGACGAAAATGGTAACCATCAAAACGTATTCCAAGGCAGATTTCAGGCAGATTTCAGGCAGAACCAACCTACCGCCGTGCCAACATAATTCAGCAATTGTGATTGCTCAATGATGTAATCTCGCTTCTCAGCCAAATTGTGGCTGGGCCAGCCAACGAGAAGACAAGCCCTATTCGTCAATTAAGGTGTGATAATGAAACAAACACTACAGAACACTCCTCCAATGGCGGGTGCCATTGACCATGTGAGTACATCGAAAGGCCGTGTCGCAAGCCCACGGATTCAGCAATTTAAATACGGTGTAAATTGCAGATTGAGACCTCTAAAATCTCAAATAATGGCTCCCAATCACTTTTAACTCTTGTGGAGAACGATTTCTATTAGCAACACATTAGTATAAAGCACATTGGGGCCATGGGTATACATGTTCAACATCAGGCAGCAGTCACACATATGTGCGTCCATGTCAGTCATATCACAGCTTATAGTACTTACATATGCATTGGTTGTAAGTGATGCAACCATGAAGAAAAGTGAGGCTGATCGATTCTTACGGCCAAAAGGAGTAGTCATGCCATCACTCATTGCCTGCATCGTTTCCTGTCTCACGGGGCAGCCCTTCGCACATTCATAACTGTATAGTGTTACCTCAATTCCACAAGTACGCTAGTAAGATCGAAACAATTGCATTTTACAGAACCTATGATCTTAGAAGCTATGACTACTGTTTGGAACTTCCTCACTGGGTTCTCCTCACCCGAGGTCGACAAGACGAAACTCAATCGATTGCGCAACACCATTCGCCATTCTCTCCAGAATAGCGTAATTAACGAAACATGCTTTCTTCCAGAAAGCGACATCAACAACCTTGTGACTTCCGATAAGACAAAGCTGTTACTGCCAAATTCCAAGCCAGAATTGATAGACTTTATCTGCAAGGATGCAAAAAAGCTCTTCTTGATTGCATCATTGCATCACGGCAACCTTCAGGACATCATGGGCACTTTTAGACATCATGGCATGACAGACAAGTACCTTCCAATCCGCGATCTTACCTCAGAAGATAGGTACTGCGACGTTCATACTGAAGGACTTCAGCGAGTTTGCAGCCACGAAAAGGCTTTAGAGGCCTTTCATTGCTGGGATGCTCATGATGTCTGGAACTTTTACAATGATCAATGGAAGTTTTGTGCACCAATACTCAACATGGAATGCTCCTCCCAAGAATTCCACCCTAAGCACATACTGCCGTTTATACAGAAAGGTACCACCCAGAAGGATGGCCATTTCAGTACTGTCGTTGAGGCGGTAATCCATCCTAGCCATCAAATTGGCCACGGGTCATTGAAGGTAAGCATCTCGTAATGATAAAGGCCATCGCTCACACCTTAATAGCCAAACATGGATCAGACCAAGGTCGCTCTCAAAGAATTAAAAAGCCTGAGCGAGCCAAATTACAACGTACATGTATCATGGCTGAATGAGGCAAATGCACTCTTCCAGATTGCCGAGCTTCGTCACAAACATCTCATCAGTCAGGCAACTGCCTTCAAACAAGGAGAGAGAAGGTTCATCATGCTCGAGTGGGCGAACGGAGGCACTCTGCGAGATATATGGCAGAAAGAGCCTCACGACGGATCTGTGCTAGACGGTGGCAAGGTCATGAGAGTTCTTGAAGAACTAACTGGGATCACAAGTGCGCTCTCAAGATTACACGGCACTAACACCAAGACAAGAACTGCAATGGCAATGTCTGTAGACCGCAGAAGGAAGAACCCTATGTCGAGATCCAAAACGATTCTCTCACAGGGTCAAGGTGATCGTTTAACCGTTCCAAAGATACGCTTCGAGGGAGTAAGCTCAGACGATGATTATGACTCCAGCGACTACGGTGAAGAGCAGCATTGGCGCCACGGGGATCTCAAGCCTGATAATATCCTCCAATTTATAGATGACAAGTCTTCGTGGCTTGGAACTCTCAAAATCGCTGACCTCGGTCTAGCCAAGCAACACGCATTTGCTACAACCAAGAGACAGGATCCAACCCAGCAGAAATATACAACTTCTCATTACGAGGCACCTGAAGTTATCACCACCATGAACTCTCGAGTGCCTCGCTCACGCCGCTACGACATATGGTCCATGGGGTGTATCATATTCGAGTATACGATCTGGCTCTTATACGGTTATGAAGAGGGACTGAAGAGCTTCTACAATGAGGGGAAGGACATCGATGCCTATCGAGAAACGTTGTACTTTACGGCTGATCTCAGCACAAGGCAAGCTCAGGTGAGTGACGCGGCGCGAAGATGGATCAACCACATCTTGGAAGTCGACCCAGAATGCAATCGTGCCACACCAAGCGTGATCAAGGATCTCGTCGTATTGGTCAGGGATAAGCTTCTTGTAATTGATCTACCAAAGGAAAGCATGAGCGAGGCCGACATCAAGCGATGTCGCGCCAGTGCGGATGAGTTGGACAGCATCTTACAAAGGATGAAGAGAAGGGCCCTTGATGATGAACATAGAGGAGGCAAATATCTATCTTCAGGTACAGGACGCAACGGAATTTCGGCTCCTCGTCCGCAAAAGGTTCGTAGGCAGAGCTTCCTTTCGACCAGCTCAGGCTCAGCATCGAAACCATCAAATCTGGTACGAGCTCTGATCTGATTGAATGTGACAAAGGCTGATATGAAATAGGATGTAGGTACATTGGTGGCAAATCGGAGGTGACATTAAATGGCTAACTGGTTTTGATCTCACCCTGTATTATAGACTGTAAGTTAGACCATAAGAGACGATTTCGCCAGCAATGAATGAATGATAGCTAATATTGAATTTAGTATGTGAGTTACATCCCTAGTGCAATATTGCCTCAAAACGCTGCTCACTATCCATTGTCGTACGTATCTTATAGAGTGTAAGTAAGAAGTACCTATAAAGTGTGCCTTTGTAACGAGAAATGAAATGGCTAATGCAGATTCAGCACGTAAGCAATATTTAATCATGCTCTGATACATTTCTCTCGAAACTGACCAGAGAGCTGATTGAATAAGATTGTAAGTTTGCATAATAGCCCTACGTTTAAATAAAGTCCTCACATCACTTACTAATTGTGACTTCACCATAAAGGCAGTAAGCACAAGAGCACTCACTGATATACCATTATTATCCTGACTTGGACAGTTCAATAATACTTGGAACCTGATGGAAGACCGAGCTATCTCTCTTGGAGTTCTGAAGCGCCATGAAACAGCGATCATGGACAGCATATCTAGGTCACAAGGATTACAGAAGCTATGTGACGAGTGCAGAAAGCTTGACTATCAGAGCGACGAACCCGTATGGAGGGAGACTCTGGCGACTATGAGATTCAAGATTCAACAATGTGCGTTGCACAGCCTTATTTACCGTTCCATTCCCCCATCTACTTGTAGCGAGCTGGAGGTTGTGCATATTCGGAGATCTGACTCCTTACTTGTCATGGACAAATCGAAAAGACCCTTACTCTCACTTTCCAAAATCTCAGGTGCGTAAAGCTTTTGCAGATGCAGCAGAATTTTAATCACTAATGGGGAGTAGAAAACACAAAAAAGAATCATCTACACTCTGATGATATTCACTTTGGGCTACCCAAGCTTTTTCAGCCCAACACTGCGTTGTTCTACGACCTCCTCCGGACATGGATTCAATACTGTGACATGCATCATCCCCAATGTCGTCCCGCAGACACATCACGCTTCCAGGTGCCGACTCGCCTTATTGAAGTGAGTCAGGTTGACGGTGGAAGTTCGAAGGTCTTCATTCGCAATGCAGTGGACGCCGTGTGCCTAACAGGAGGGGAGTTGAGATATATCGCACTGTCACACCCTTGGGGCAATGGAGAACAGCACGACCACTTCTGCACCACGAAAGACAACCTTGGCAGTCGACTAAGTGCCGGTATTGATCTAAAGGATTTCCCGAACACTTTCAGACATGCAATCTATGTGACTCGAGCACTTGGTATGCCATACCTCTGGATCGATTCGTTATGTATAGTGCAAGGACCAGGCGGGGACTTCGACACGGAAGCCAAAAGGATGGAGACCGTCTTCAGCTCCGCATACTGTGTCATTGCCGCAAGTCGCGCCAGCGGAACATCAAGCGGGTTTTTGTGGGAAAGGTCTGAACGTGAAGTAGTGAGACTGGATGGATATCTTGTCCATGATCCAGTTTATGTCTGTGAAGCAATTGACAACTTTCAGCATGATGTGATTGAAGGGGCGCTGAACAAACGCGGATGGGTCCTGCAAGAGCGGGCTCTTGCACCAAGGACCATATATTTCACGGAGAACCAGACATACTGGGAGTGTGGCCAGGGCGTGCGCTGCGAAACATTGGCAAGGTTGACCAAGTAAGTTGCACCCAAAATCTCTACGATCCTCGTTGCTGACCTTGGCCTTGTAGTAGCCAGGCTTCGTTCCTTGGGGACCCCAACTTTCCCAAGTTGGCTATGAGGTCGACCAGAGGAGCAAAGATCCGCTTTTATGAATCACTGTACAGACAATACTCAAACCTCGATTTCACAAAGATCCACGACCGGCCCATAGCAATAGCCGGGCTAGAACAACGACTAGTGAGTGCTTTCAAGACCGAAGGAGGATACGGTGTGTTCAACGGAGCATTCTTTGGGCGCAGCCTTTTATGGACAAGGGATACACAACGAAGTGATGGCCTGAAATTGATTGACTTTCCCCGAGATCAGAAGTTCAGAGTTCCGACGTGGTCATGGACAGCGTACGAAGGACCTATCACATACTTTGACATACCTTTTGACCATGTTCGATGGACATACAACACTGCAGAAGGAAGAATTCAATCGCCATGGACGAGTATGGAATCTGACTGTACCTCATTCTCACTGCATACAGGAGAACTAGGCGGAAGAATTGATCTTACTGCCCAGGCAAGGGAGATGCTAGATCTGGAATCAGCAGAGGCGCAGGAAAAGGTCATATATGACCAAGGGATGTCGCCACCAGGTGTGCAGAAGCTATGCGTTATCGTTGGACACGAAAAGCCAAACGATGAAAAATGCACGATGCAGGACCTAGGTTATTATGTTCTGCTCATTGCCCCCTCTGCTGATCCCAGCAATGGTTCCTACCGAAGGGTTGGTATTGGCAGGTTATTAGGAAGTTGGATTGACTTTGGCAAGCCTGAGTGCAGAGTTTATATATCCTAGCAGCTCTCGATGGTAACTCGTTCCAAGTCAATCCAAGTCTCCTTACCTGTTGCGGGTGCAAATTTTTACAGATTGGTCTATCTTATTGGTTCCAGACAAGCTCGTCAATTGAAGCCTAACCTAGAGTCTCTAGTTTAATGGATGATGTCGTTGTGCACTACGGGCTAATTGCTATGTGGCTCCAGATAAAGTAATCAGGATGAAACATTTCCATACCGTGGCATTACTTGCTGGAAGAGATTCAACTTACAGCCCGTAAATTCTCTGTAAAAAGTGACAGACTCCCCCAAGCCCAATCATCTTTAATTCCATACGGAATCAGACGAAGGCCATGAGGGATATCAGCGAGCGCATGTCAAGTTGACTTATCGTAGGTACATGAAGCCTGCGCTAGCTTCCGGCGTTGGAGAAGTATATCAGATAAGGGCGAGTAGAAAACGCTAAACCACTTTCGCCATTTCGCTACGTTACCCCTCCAACAACGCAACCCCACCATGATGACTGAATGAGTTAGGCCTCCTCAGAACTGTTTTGATCATCAACAATACATCATCACTTCAATCAGCATGCGCAATTGAGAAATGACCAGCCTCGAGGTCTCAAACACCCGCGCTCACAAATACAGTCGTATATGGTCGTGGCTCAATTCAATCGAACAAGAATCCTTTCCGACCGAAGAGTCAGAACATCAACGCAAGCGACGTAAGATAATAAACACCAAATCAGACCGCGACAGTCAATTGCATCGCATCCCAACGCCTCCAGGATCGTCTCAAGACAGCCACTTCGAAGTCGAGGCAAATGCACAGAGGCTTCATTCAATGCCAAGAAAGCGAAGAAGGTCTACCCACGATGAAGGCCTTATTCACTCAGACGAAGATGGTGCTGTTGAGGATACCCCCAGAGCATCATCAAGAGGCTTGAGGCAGGGAGCTCCGGGTCTGGACCGCGAGTCTTCAACCTCGTACGCTTCATCTGGAGTCTCTGGCACATCATCACCCACCAAACAACTGCGCTATGCTGCGACGCAAAAGACCGGGTTCGACGACTTCAAATTCGATGACTTTATGGATCAGTTACCGCCGTCTCTCCAAGATTTACATCAGCAGCTTCTTACCATCGGTTACGGATTTGGGCTTATCCCTCAAACGTTGAAGCCTCAGCTGCAGGGCTTACGCAATATACCCGAGTTTGCCTTTTACGATCCCGATAAGAATGCAAGCAATTGGCGAATTCCACAGCCTTCATTCATCCGCCAGGTTCTGCAGAGCGCTACCAAATGCGAATTTGGTCGCCACAGTGAAGCTTCTTGGAACATGGAAGTTCACCGATGCGTTCTCGACTTTGCTTTCCGCGAAGCAAACGATGCTTCCTTTGGTGATTACAGATACTGTACCACTGCGCACATCATACCCGAGTACAAACCTTTCGGCACATCATCCAAATGCATTGACTTTTGCATTTGCGTCGAGACTCCAAAGGAAAGCCTCGAACGCCAGAAGATCGACGATGCAATCAAAACGCGGCCAGGCCTGTCCATTAACCATACAGACTGGGGTGACCTCTGCAAAAACCCTATCGCACTTTCGATCGAGACTAAGCGTCAGGTCAGTTGGGAGAAGGCGCTTCTTCAGATAGGTACCTGGCATGCTGCGCAATGGCGGTCCCTGCGAGGGAACATTGAGGCGATTGAATTCCTGGCTGGGATTATTGTGCAGGATCACGACTGGTTTTTCGTGGCGTCGACGCTGCAGGACGGAAAGTCGACAACGTACCATCGGTTGCCGCTTGGAAGCACGTATAATGCATTTGACTTGTACAAGTTGCTCATGTCATTGCAATGTTTGGGTGCGTGGATCAAGGACAAGTATTGGCCTGCTTTTCGGAAGGATATGCTCAAGATGTTTGACGTTCAGCAATGAGATGATTGAGCGATGGCTGCATTTAGGATTATACCCGGCGTTCATGGCCAAGAGGAGGCGATGCCAATAAATTGAATTAGTAGCGAGCCCTTCATCTACCTTTGATATACGTAAAGAAATCATGCCCATTCATTAATAGTTTAAATGCTTTCCGTAAAACAGCTTGATGTTGCCATCGTAGATACGGCCAGATCTGCGAAACTATTGGACGACTTCATATGGTTGCTCTTTTGGCTACCAAATCAATAAGTTCGTCTATCGCAAGTTTATGTTTAATAATAAGCACAAATACGAATTCACCAAATTGGACGGTGACGGCCGTAAACTGGAGCAGTTGTTCATTTTACACTACCATTTATCAACATCTGGTCAGATCGTCTGCAGCACTACAGGGAGTGATTCTGGACTCTTTCTGTATATTGAGCAAGCTAGGTACGAGTAAAATTATGGATGTCGGATAGAAAATATCGAGAAGAGTCCCAATTTATTAGTCGCAGCTGAGAATGCTTGGAGGCTGAATATTGATCTGGCGCCACCTTGAACTACGTCCACTAACGCGAAAAGAGGTCACAGATGGAGCGAAACTCCAATCTTGATTAGCGTTGAGCTTGAACCATTGACTGATGTGACTAGTGCTCTACGGTCCAGACTCTGTTCCTGCATGGGTAGAAATCACTGAGGCTGTCAATAGTTAGCAATAGTGATAGCTAACCATCCCAAATGCTGATGAAAGAAATGGCTATTGACCGCCAAGTGCTAAATAGCTTGCACAAACGATTCGAGTGACTTAGAGAGGTTTTTCAACTTCAGGGGCCATGTATACATAGTTTAACCCGCCATATAATTTTCAATCTTGGGAAGTACTCCATGAGTCTATAAACAGTTGTCATTCATAATGCAGTTCAAAATTATTCTCGTGAGTTTGGCTCTGGCTGGCTTTGTTGCCTGTGGTCCTTGCAAGCCGAGTGGCCGAGTCACAGCGAGCAGCCCTCCTACCACCTCATCTGTTGCGACAATCGATGTTTCCGAGAGTTCGACGGACAATCAAACGAACATCAACAGCCTGACCATCACACTATCTGCTGATACCACCGAAGTTCCCAGTTCTACTCTTCCCCAGTTATCAACAACGACCCAAGAGGAAGACATCATCATTACCAACGCTATTTCAGGTGGCTCTTTCGCCAGTCGCGACCCCAACAGCCCAAGTGGCCTCACCAACTTCGGCGCCTCGGGTAATGCTGAGTTCCACCAAGGCGGGTGCTATCGTGTCGATGGTAGCCTCGATGATGGCTGCGCGGCTTTGAGTGCCAACGGAGATGCCACCAAGCGAAGCTTCTTTGGCTCTTTTGCTAGCATCTTCCAGACTGTACGATCGGTCCCGAGAAAGAAGTACACTATCCAATTCTTTTATCTCATCAGGTCAGCTGGAAGCCAAGGTTGTGTTGCAAGTGCGGCATTTGGCAATGCGGAGTTCTATTCTCAACCTGCTTCTAGCTCGAGACCATCGTGGGCTAGGGTACTGAGGCAAGTTGAGGCATTTTCTGATTTGCCAACCTTTGCTATCTCACTGACATGCTCTGGTGGTGGTACTTCTTCAATCCTGGTCGACTCCATCTTCATCTCGGACCAAGTAACTCCAGAGACTATTGACAACTTTCACCTTGACTTTTGTGGGAGCCCTCCAATCGATCCTGTCGAGACTACGACATCAATCAGGGCTCAAGAGTCGCCTACCTTCACAACAAGTCAAGGCGGGTCAACCAGCGTCAACGGCCTGGAGAGTACGAGCGCTGCGACATCCATCTCGACTACCTCTCTAGAAGTCGCTTCGTTGGCTACCACTGAGGCACAGTCTACTAGCTCTGATTCCGAAATTGCCAGTGCCGCATCGGAGAGCAGCGAGATCATAACGTCTTCGACTGAACCTACTTCAGGGGGGAAAACTGATACTACGGCCATCGGCGCATCTTCGACGTCGAGGGCTGCTGGAGAGACCAGCGAGGCCGAAACAACTAGCTCAACATCAGTGGAAGTTGATTTGACATCTCAATCCGTCACTACAGCAGAGCCTTCTCATACCACCGGCTCTGCCTGCAAGCAAACATGTGAGATTTTCAGCGACTATTATGCACATCTCGATGACTTTGGCTGCGATCTTAATGGCGTTTTCACGAATAGTGGTACTATTTATACCCTTCCTGGTGAAGAAGTTGGTGCGAAACAAACACACTCGTACAGCACCAATGCTGAGTGTGCCGAGATCTGCAAGACTCTTCCTGGATGCTTGTCAGCTGGATTCCAAAGACTCTCTGGCAAGTGTTTCTTCTCCAACACGTTGGTTACTCGAGACGAAATGCGCGACGGAAGGGACAGTCAAATGGTTAATTGGTTTGGTATGGAGTGCTTCACATGCGGCTGCAGTTCCGGTGGCACATCGGCATCGGTGATTCCTACGACTACAGTGGTTCCCGAACCTACCAGCTTCACCACAACCACTAAAGCTACTCAGCCAACAGGTGTTTGCCACAACAACCGCGGCCAAGAGTGTGAGATCAACCCATCAAGCGTCGAGAACAGCCCCTATGTCTGCATTGGTGGAGGCGTCTTTCTGGGAGAGGCCTGGACAGTTCCTCGCTCACTGTATCCTTTACAGGAGAACGGAGAGCAGTGCGCAGCCATCTGCGACACTCTGGAGAACTGTGAATCCTCTGGGTACTTCGGCATGGAGAACCACTGTCTCTTCACAACAACTAAGATAACAGACTCCGACTTTGCTGAACCTGATCCCAACTACGACGACTTTGGTCTGGACCCCAAGAACAGTGTTTGGAGCCATAGATCCTGCTACACGTGTCCGACCTGCGTCCTTAGCAACGCACCTCTTCCTAAGAGTCCAACGTGCAACTACAAGCCTGGTGACTCTTGTACGCGCGTAAGTGCGGATGGCGTTCTCTGCAATTATTTGGGAATGTTGCCTGGGACTTTTGGCGCTCTTGACAGCTATCCTGACCAGAGCTCATCTGGAAAATGTGCTGCTATCTGCCGGAAGATGAAAGATTGTATGGGCTCTGGTTATCGGGATAGTCGGTGCATGTTTACAAGCACGAGGCTCGCGCCAGGTAATTTTCTGGATAGGCATAATTACGATCTTGTCTGGGACGACCCTTCATGCTTCGAATGCCCCGGGTGTTCAACTTAGAGACAATTAATCCTATTATTATCGATGGATAGTTCTAGCATAAAGGATCACCTTTCCTTACGTTTAAGCTTATTACAATGAGTGTGACTCTTGAAGAAAATGCATTTTGATTCCAAACCTCAGACATGGATATCCCTCTCTAACTACTACTTAAATGGCTTTGATACATCGATTTGCGTGGGCAAGTTGCATTTCTCATTCAACTATAAGCTATTCGATCATACTAAATTGCCTCTTGAACCAGGCAATGGCCTGTTCTTCTGCTTCCTCTGCCTGTCTCGTCTCCTTAGAATCTGGCACCGCCCTGCTTGCGCGAATTGAGAACCCATGCTTCGCTCCGGGGTAAATAACCACGCTTGTATTGACATCCTTGCCCTCCAAGATTGATTCGGCTTGTCGCACTTGCTTCATTCCCATCACGGCATCATCGTCGCCAATTGCGATAGAGAGAGGACGCGCGACATTGCCAATGTCCTGTGCGACGTCGACACTACTAGGGTGGGCAGTAAAAAACGCGTCTGCTAGGGCGCGACCACTAGCAGTTTTGGTCTCCGCTGTGTTGTGGGTCAGTCTGACAGTATGTAGTCCTCCCCAGCAGAAACCTGCAATTCCAACGGGAAGAGCTGCGTCTTTATGCTGCTGCAGGTCTTTTAAGAACCCAGTTACCCTTGGCCAACAAACACTGAAGCGATTTCGAATCAGAAATGGCACAAAGTCCACCATGGTAGCAAGGAGAAAGCACCTAATCGTCGGTCAGTCGAGTGATGCAAACTCTCAGCCTTAGGGTAGGAGGGGATGAAGCTCACGGTTTGGACAACCAGGATCCAGTCTCATCCCAAAGGTGTGCCATGTTGATCATGGTCCTGACTGGTGCAGCACTACCTAAAACGAACCTCATTAGCTGTTTTGCTTGCCGGTACCGAACCCACGCCACGCCTACCATTCATGAAATCAGGTAAGTAAACCAAATAGTCAGCAGCTGAAGCATAATGATCCGCCAGAATCTGATTGTTAACAAAGTCAACACCGAACGCGTCAGGGATTATGACAATAATAGCTTTCGGGCTATTGCCAGCCGGGGTTGTTGCAATGTAGGTTCGAAGGCCATGAACGGTATCCCAACGACCAGTGGGAGCGCCTGGATTCACATGGCCAGAAAAGCACTGAGGGCATGACATGATATCGCTATCTTTAGACGAACACGTGGCACGCCGCACCCTGAAGATGGATTGGAATGAGAAGTGTTTAATCTATTGCCCAGTGGAATAATTGATTACTTATATTGCTACTGATGAGCTGAGTTGGCTGCGTAGCGACAAGTGTATCATTGGCAGGTCTCCATGCGCTGTAAGAATGAGGCCCCAAAGGGTTTAGCTTAAGCGCAGTCGATTGAGCTAAGCCAGCAAATGACGATCACATCTGAAACGGCCAATGATATGACTTAGCACGATCAGCCACGACGCGTATCTCGGCATGGCTGTTAGTCCGATGTCAAGTATGTGATTCTCATTGGTTCTTGCACCAGAGCCCCAGCGCCGCAAAACGCGCTATTTACGGCAATGACACCACTTCGTACCCTTAGGGAGCGAGAAAATCCAGACCTAAGTTCAGGATAATAAAATAAGTTCTGTAAGAGGTATCCTAAATTTATACTAACTTACCCAAATCTTTTTGTCACTTAGGCTCAAATCCTGAGTTTTATTTTTTCCCCCAGAGCTTATGCTTCACAGAATCTGAGCTCCCAATAGATTGAAGGCCGGCATGATGTCGTGCATGGAAAGACAACTGTGCCCAACCTGATATAGAGGCATCTTAACGGTAACTTATCAGCAATGAGACATCATGGCCCACAGGGAGCAGCAACAAACAGTCTCAGACGGGACGCGTAGTCGCAACGGATGTCTCACCTGCAAAATCCGCAAGAAGAAGTGCGATGAAAAGCGCCCAGCATGCAGTGCCTGTCGGTCAAGAGACCTTGCTTGCTACGGATTCAACGTGCCGCCACCGCATTGGATTAGCAACAAAGCCTCCTGGAAAGATGTCCTGGAGTCCAATGAAGCGAGAGCTCTGCGAACTGTCGCGGAGCTGCGGTACAGGGTTTCGAGAAAGCTGGAGTCTAGAGACACTGCTTCCGCCAGGATCCGACTCTTGCCGCCCGACTCAGGGAGCAGCAGCCACCAGCACGCGTTTCACCACTTCCCCAGAGATTATGGGACTTTATTGGGCGCATTCAATTGCGACATATTCTCAACACCATCCGTTGCTCAATTGACAAATGGGATCAATATTTGGCAGAGACAGCCCGATACTATATGGTGGGACAGCAGGATGCGAAGTCTACAGCCAGGACCTGAGAATTCCTCACGAGAAGAAACAAGATTACTCATGTTGTTCCTCGACGTTATACATCCAATTACGCATACGTTCTGCAAGCTGGATAGCAACACTGAACGTAACTGGATGCTGAATCGGCTCATCAGCCGAAATGACTTATTCAGCTCGGCTCTCAGTGTCAGCGCTTGTTTCGAGCACTCGTTGACTCAAAGGGCCACTGTGAATGAAATTGGTCTGTCGCCAAAAGTGAGCAAGCTACAGAGCCGGTCCATTTCGATACTTAGAGAAGAGGTCGAGCGCTTTTCTCACATGAAGCCGTTACCAATTGAAGATTTCGTTTGGGCTGGGATTCACCTTGTCGATGTCATCGCCCATCTGGAGACGCTCGAGATCTTCAGTATGCTTCAGGGCCAATGGGAGGTCCATCACCAGGCTGCAAGGAAGGTCTTGAACCATATTGAGACTGCTGTGCTACTTGATAATCGCAATCCAACATCAGCAATAGCAGAAGTACTGTCTAGATTACCAGAAGGTGATGTACGACGACGATCGCTGCAACTTTCCATCTTTAACTTTATTTGGATTGATGTTCTGGCTACGTCTACCTTTGGTGCGGTGTCATACTGCCCTTGCGCCTTTGACTATCTGCCTCTACTTGATTCTAATATAATCAGGTCGCAGGACTTTATGGGTTGTCAAAGCCAAGTCTTTGCCATTGTCACCAGAATCACAAGACTTGAGCAATTACAGCTGATGCACCATGGCGAAAATCATCAGGAGTTTACAGGACCCGAATTGCAACGACAACACAGCGAATTAGAAAAACAGCTTGGATTTGTCTGTCGGACTCTTCGAGAAGATATTGAGAGCCTGGAAAATGTACATTCAGGTCTAGACCTTGACGCTGCAATGATAAGTCTCATCTGGGCTTATGGTGCGAGAGTCTTGTTGCAAGTCGTAATTGCCTCAATTATGTCCGAGCAAAGGAGTATCGATCAGACCTTTGTTAACATTTGCCTCGAGAAACTTGAGGCTCTCCCTACACGTCTGGTCATGCGGGCAGCCTGGCCGTATACGATCACCGGATGCATGGCTATGAACGAGTCGCAACGTCACCATTTTCGCCAAATCCTTGATCGGGTGCTGCAAGAAGCACAGGCCCCTGGAATAACATGGAAAGGTCTTATTGTCATGGAGGAATGTTGGAGACTCCGGAGAATGCACCCTGGTAAATATTTCGGGTGGAGAGAAGCCATGGAGAGTCTCGGTGCCAGGGTGATTTTGACGTAGAGGTGCATCAAGGTACGGTAATAGACAGAACAGAAATTATGGTAGGTGAAGGGATATGTATCTGCTAAAGCCGTTGAGCTGTACGTGTATTCAGAAGTCAGTAGCCTCGTGGCCAGAGAATAGTGACGTTAAAATGCTGCCTTTGACTTATCTACCTCTGTGTGTTCCATTAAATACCCGAGTTTCTATATAACCAGAGCTCCCCAGGTAATAGCACCAAATACGCCTACACAGGTCAAACGATCGGCACCGCTCCTCGTTTCTTTGGACATATCGGATGCAATCACAGCTGAGGCTGATGCCAAGGCAGCAGAATGAGGACTACTTTCCACCGCATCGCAAATTTGCTGGCGCACGTCCCAGAGGTCTGTTACAAATACCAGTCAGATGACGCTTCACAAATATATTGCTTACCCACTTTTAAATATTTTAATAGTGCACTCGTTGCCCAGACACTGATTGAAATGGTCTGCAAATGCGTCGCTGTGCGAGCACATACAGTCTAAGGCAGTACTGGCGCAGCCAATTCTCTTTCCGGCTATCGAGATACAATTCAAACCGCAGTCTGGCAGCGATGAAATATCAGAAGCAATGACAGAAGGGTTGGTGGAGGTGGTTGCGCTGGTAGTTTCTGTGGTAGTAGTAGAAGCCGCTAAGACCAGTGGAAAGGCTGCAATAACAAGGAGAATACTGGAGGCCATCATAATTCTAGTATATGGTGGGAGAGCATGGATACGTAAAACAGCATATTTCGCCAAGTGAAAGAGAGGAACAAGTACGAAAAAAACAGGAAGGATCTTATCGTGTCAAAGTCCAGAGTGGTCTTCATGTGAGCTATTTTCGTGGTTCGGCTTTCGGCACACTGAACATGACACTGTGCAGCTAAGCCGAAATAAGCAGCCCAACCAGATTGTTGGAAGATTTATACAAACATATTGAACATAGTCAGCATGGTCAAAGCAGCCCTCATAGTCGTCTTCTTCAAGTAACATTATCTTCGTTAGGAATCTGTAACAAAGCTAACAAGAGATCGAGGAGGAATTATAGTCTGAAAGGAACCCTTTCCAGTAGCCTTCAAGTGCCTCAAAGCAGTCAAATCATTAGAGTTATCGGTCAGAAATGGTTTCAAGCTATAAGGACTTCGGCCCGTGCCAGAGAGAACGAGTTGGACACTGTGAGCAACCGTGTCGTTGTTCAGCACCTGCGTCGCAACAGTACCGTCGGTATTCAGAAATGCACTGACTGTGACCAGAGGAACGGAGCTCGTTGCTTCAATGCGACGAGCACCAGGCCGAGCAAACCGACTGAAGGATGCAAAAGCCCAGAATCTCTTGGACGGAATGACCTTGTCGCCGATCATGTTGATCAGAGCACTGTTGGTGGTCGAGTTCTCGGCTCCGATCCAATAGAGAAATCCGCTGACGTTGGCATCTACAAGAGCCGTCTGGATACGGCCAGCCCAGGTCATACCTTCGCCCTGACCGCTATTGTTGTAGAACGTGTAGGGCGTGAACTGGCCTGTGAGATCAGCCCACTCGGTGAGCCAAGTCTTCTTTGTTGTTGAAAGCGGATGGTTCGGCGGTGAAACGTAGCCGTGCCCAGTAACGACACTGAGGTAGTTGATTGCCGGATCAGGTCCAGCAGTCAAACCAGCCATCATATCTTCTTGGAGATCCCAGCCCTCGCCATCACAGCAGGCGATTGTAAGGTCGTGGATACCTCGTTTTCTGATTGTCTTTCCCAGTACACGTATGAAGTCAGCAGCCTGTGTGCCGTTAGATAGCATGCCGGCGTAGGGAGCGGCGAACTGAGGCTCGTTAAGGAATCCCAGGTTGGTGACCTTGACGCCTGACTTGCGGTAGAACTCAACCCACTGCAGTAAGTAGTCTGCGTAAGCCTGTTTCCAGTCGCCAGAAGCGCAGGTAGCACCTGTAACACCACACAAATACCCCCCGTTATTTTCATCGTGGTTCGTCTTCATGTAACCGGGAGCGGACCAAGCATCGCCATAGAGGAACTTCAATCCTCTCTTGAATGCTTCTTGAGCGACGGTGAGTTGTCCGCTATCATAGCCATCCCATACGTAGTGCGGCTTTGCTCCGGGTGAGCCTGGCGAGAATGGCTCAATTGAGTTCATGAAGTTCTTGTCAGAAGTGTTGCTTGAGCCAATGCCATTACGCAGGATGGAGAAGCCCGCACCGATATCCTTGCTGAAGAGCAAGTCCAGTACATGCTGAGTCCCTTCTTTGGACAGACCGTCTTTTCCAAGAATGTCTTCGGCCCGTTGAAATGCTTGGGAAGCACCAAATCCGTCAAGCTCTTGGTGTTTAACGTGGCCATTGACAGAAATCAAGACTTCGGAGCCTGAGTTTGAATCCGTGGGGAAGGCTGCAACAAAGTTGACACCCACATAGCCCAAAAGGCTCAAGGCGGCAAGGCCGAGAGATAACGGACTCATGGCTGTTCAAGATGAGCTGAAATGGTAGGGAGGAACGATATGGAAGAACCAGCTCTGCTTGACTTCGAAGAGGAGCCTGCCATGAACTGGGTTGCTATTCTGCCAATCAGCAAGAATGCTGATTCCGCTACAATATTTATAGTTAATCAGACTTCTGAGCCTTGTCGACCTTCGCGTAGATTCATTGCCTGATCGACCCCTGGACGGACGTTAAGATTATCCACGGCGTCTGGCATCGGCATGCTCGCCGAACCGTCTGATACAGCGTCGTCATCCCATTAACTACAATACGCCTTAGACAGCCTTACATAGACTATGCCAATGGTTGTAATTAGCCGTCAAAGCCCTGTATTACCTGGTAGGTAGGTGATCAGTAACCGCAAGCATAGTGGTTGTACTCTTGATGAGTTTAACCAGAGTTCTGGTTAAATTCGAGCTCATCTTTCGTCTATCTAATACCCCGCACGATGGCCAATCTCCCCCAGACAGCAATCAAAGTCAATCTTCATCAATTGCAAGTGTGGGGGAACATTTTAGTCTTCAGTATGTGCTTCTCCAGTGCCGAGTTTGCCGTTCCTTGACGGGCCCCACCCCCGCAAATATCTCCACTTTCCCCCGGCCTTGGCTCGGATGAGTTTACTCTTGCGCTGATATCTACCAATTCTCCTATCAAATAACCGCTCATCATGTAAGTGCCTCCTTGTTGGTTCTGCCATGTATTGCTTTGACTCTGATATGGTTAATAGGCTAAATCGAACCAAAGGTGCTGCCATTCAAAAGCCTGACCGTTTTAATCCCTGCATGCTCAGAGTCAGTCTACAGTGCGGTGCCGTCTTTTCCGAGCAGCGAGTAGTCCATTTACCCATGGGTACACCATATCTAGAATAGCCCTGTAGCTGGCTCTGCTACCACGTTGGAGTGGAGCCAGCTGACTCTTTGAGCAGCCTTGTATATGAAGAAGATGAAGATCCTACTTTATTAATCTGGATTGTTGCAGATAGTCTTTGCTTGTCGATCAATCTCATAGACTTTTATAGTCTCGACTTCACTGTCCTACATATTCTGCAAATCAATTCACCAAAAGTACCAGTATGGCAGAAAAGCGCACCGATACCATCGAGATGGCATCACCAGATGGTCATCATGGCTGGACAGGCGACACCTCTGCTGAGGCTCGCGCTGCCACCGAGGCAGAACATTCCCTCAGCATCCGCCAGGCCATCCAGAAATACCCCAAGGCCTGTTTCTGGTCCTGCGTTGTGTCGCTTGTGATCATCATGGATGGTTACGACACGGCCCTGCTTGGATCACTATTCGCCTTTCCCGACTTCCAAAAGCGCTTCGGCATTCCCAATCCTGCTAAGCCAGGGACCTATCAGCTCGAACCCAAGTGGCAGACGGCTCTGGGCTTGGCCAGCTCCCTGGGAGGCATTGTTGGTATTTTCTTTAATACGTGGATGACAGAGAGGATCGGACATAAGAAGACTCTTCTGATTTCTCTCTTCTGGTTGACTGGTACCATCTTCATTTCATTCTTTGCCCCCTCAGTCGAGGTCCTGTTCGTTGGTCAACTGCTTTGTGGCCTGGGATGGGGTGTCTTCACCACAATGGGACCCGCGTATGCCTCTGAAGTCGCGCCAGTTGTCCTTCGTGCGTACCTTGAAACCTACGTTGTCCTATGCTGGGGCATTGGCCAGCTCCTTTCTTACGCTGTTCTGGACTCACTTGTTGGTAACAAGAGTATCTGGGCCTGGAGGATTCCTTTTGCTGTCCAATGGGTATGGCCTGTTATCATCGCACCTCTGATGTTCTTCTGCCCCGAGTCTCCTTGGTGGCTGGTCCGCAGTGGAAGATTGGAAGAAGCCAAGAAATCTCTGAAGAGGCTTACATCGATGTCAGACCAAGAGCTTCAGAACCAGCTGTCTCTCATGGTGGAAACCACGGAGTTGGAGCGCAGCATCACAGAGGGAGCTTCGTATCTCGACTGCGTCAGGGGCTCTAACCTTTGGCGCACGGAAATCGCATGTGTTGCCTGGGCCAGTCAAGTTCTTGTTGGCTTCGGTGTCTCCTCCTATGCCACCTACTTTTTCGAGCAAGCCGGCATGTCGACCAAGAACGCTTACAAGTTGACAGTCGGCCAAGGTGGTCTGCACTTTGTTACCGTCCTTCTGTCCGTTTTTATAGTCGCGCGACATGGACGGCGATCGATTTACATTTGGGGCTGCCTCGTGATGTCGGCTGCTATGTTTGTGATTGGCTTTGTAGCTATCCCAAGCCAAAGCAGTGCCACAGGAGGTGTCTCTGCAGCCTTCTACTACGTGTGGTACTCTACCTACGAGATGACCATCGGCCCAATCGCCTACATCATTGTCGCCGAGGTCTCATCTACGCGCCTGCGCTCCAAGACAATTGGTCTGGCTCGTAATGCCTACAACGTCATCAATATTGCGGCCACATGCGTTGTCCCTCATATACTTAACCCCACCGCTGCAAACTGGAAGGGCAAGTCTGCTTTTCTGGCTGCGGGCTTTTGTATCCTCTGCGCCATTTGGGCTTGGTTCCGTCTTCCTGAGCTCAAGGGCCGCACGTACGAGGAGCTCGACATTCTATTCACAAAGGATCTCGCTGCCCGGGAGTTCAAGGGCTATGAATTCGATAATAACATCGATATTGATGAGAAACTTGGTGTTGAGCATAAGGAATGAACTCATGTGGTTGATAGATTAAGGGGTTGAAGCTTTGAGAAATACCTTGGTAGCCACTATTGTTTACTTAGCTATAGAGAGGGAGCGTTAGTTAAGCTGCAAGTTTGCGAAGGGAGCCAATAC
Source organism: Fusarium coicis (assembly GCA_013781345.1). NCBI lineage: Eukaryota > Fungi > Ascomycota > Sordariomycetes > Hypocreales > Nectriaceae > Fusarium > Fusarium coicis. Next base: position 31,198 of record JAAOAJ010000356.1, read on the forward strand.
CTGTACCGGACCCGGTACACCTAGTGCCACGTGACCTCTGTACCGGGCACCCCCATTGCATGCTCTGATTAGCTGATACCTACCTATTCCACTTTGTAGCCTACCAATCAGAAAAGAAAGAATTAAAAGAATTGATTTTAAGAGGTATAGGAGGCTATATAACCTATAAAGATATTCTAAAAATAGCTAATTTTAAATGCTTCATAAAATGAGTTTAATAATTTAGTTATATAATTTATATTTGTAATTATATTAAATATTAAATGTATTAAATAATCTTTTTAAAAAAATAATCTTTAAATATAGATAAACTAAATTACTTAAAATATTAATATATAATATAAAAGATTAGCTATTTTTTAAGTATTCTTACTAATTATATAGCCTCATATAGCTATAGATATTAAATCTTTTAATTCTTCTCTTTCTTATTAGCAGTAAATGAAATACTTGATCTCAGCCAATCAGAGTATGTAATGGGGGTGCCCGGTATAGAGGTCACGTGGCACTAGGTGTACCGGGTCCGGTACAGGTATTGGCTCCCGGCTTTTTCCACCAAAAGAGGAACGGTCATTTTAGTGGCTGTCTCCACTACAGTACCTGCTTCTTGGTTCTTGGCTACCGGCGAAATCCTGGATTCCAAGTTCTAAGTCAAGCTTCGATTTCTTACTCATATGACACTGAATAAGAGCCGCTCTATGCGATACTCCCCATAGTCAAACTCTAGATCATTCAAACACATCAGTCTGGTTCTAATTCTCCAAATAGATCAGGAAGACCTCACCGTAGTTCTTCGGACTCGCCTGAAATAAACCCCTTACAGACCACACACGCTAAGACACGCCATGCACCTTACTGGAGATCAAGTAGAGATGGGGGCTGGGGGCTGGGGGTTGAGAGGCTAGAGAGGCTAAGTAATAATCGCTCCGGTGGCCTATGAAAACCAGCATCATTGAAAGACGCGCCATGGGCAAAAGCAGAAGGCGAAAGAGAGGCCATCCCTGAAATGGAAACTGTTATCTGGCATATTGTTGGGATGGCAATGTCTAGGAGATGGTGTCGAGAGTGACCGAAAATGAAAGATGCCGGTGCCATGACTCGAGATGTCTCAACTGAGCGAATCCCTCGGGGGGCAAGAAAACACCGAACCTTGATACAGGGTGTCGAAATAAACTTAACAAAGAGCCCCCGAAGCTTGGGCCAAATTTACCTAAGTATTTTTATCACTTAGGGTTAAGGTCCTGAGTTTTCTTTTCTTCCCCTAGCGAATTTTCTAAGAGAAATTCTATGAGACAAGAACCCCATGGAGAAGGATCCTAGACCATACTTGTTTCAAGGATTCGACCAAACACAATAATGTCATGTTGAGTGCGATGAATCAAAACGTTCGCAACTTGAACTCCTGCCGTCGCAACGAAGACGATGTTGATTGTCGAACACGCATCAGAAGAAGCATGCATTGAAATTGCAAGATGGACAAAGCCAACTTGAGCATAAGGATAGCCGAAAAGCATGCAACTGCACCTCGCTAACTGCGATATCTGATTCGCTGCATCGACACTAGGTATGTGGTTTTTGATGCAAAACGGAACTACATGCGTGTAGTGCAACACGACGGCATGCAGCTTACTGAGGCAAAAACTACTTGCCTAGGTACCTAGACTGTCTCTCGGCCGTCCCAGCGCTAAGAGCATTACAGCCATGAGCTGTCCGTGTTGGAAGCCATGTCCGTATCGGCGAATTTGAGTTCGGGAATATTATCTCAGAGGCACGTTACGATGCGCAGCCGACACCTTGGCTAGGTAGCTGGGCATGCCTGCACCCACCGATCTCGGAATTTGTCCCACATGGCATGGGCATCAAATCGATCGATCAATGATGATGGATGGTGAGTAAGTTCACTAGCTTTTCGGGTGACAACTATCATCCTCGTGCACATTGCTCATCCTACCTGTTTGAGTTTGGCACGCACTCGGGTGCTTGCGCATCTCCCGAACTCACCAAGCTCTCGGTACCGTGCTAGTCAACAAGCTTCGAGTTCCAGTCCCAAGTTGGACTTGGCCGCTGCTAAGAAATGCTGGTAACTATCTCAAGTACGTAGGGGGACTCCGCGATGACCCGGCCCACCACAGACGCAAAGGTTCCATGGATGAATCTTATTCCAGTCGTTGAGTTGCTAAATTTGCAGCAGAGACACGTACAGCCTAGGGCAGAGACGTGAATTCCGTACTAGTACGGAGTACCTACAGTAGTGATATCTTCCAATCCTTGGAAAGTCAGCGGACTAGCATAGCATTGGATAACATCTTCAACAGTCTAGGGGCTTGGTCTGCCAAAACGCTTGGCCAGATCTTTTGGTAGCCCTTATCAGATCTCGCCCTCCAGTTTGATGGTTGGTAAATGCCTACCTGCCCTGGCAACTAAATATCTCCCGATCGATAGGCGCCTTGCCTTAGGTGGACTCCACGATGGCTTCTGCGTGGCGCGTCTAGAGCAGGTACAGAATCCGGGCTGAGTATCAAGAGGTTCCTGGCCCAACAGCCTGGCTCCTGGGCCGTTATTAATTGTCCGATGGGCGTCGCTAGGTGGTTCCTGCTTCACTATAGATGGATCCTTCCAAGCCTGAGGTGCATCTTCTGGACCTACAGGATAAGGTAGGTACCTATAGGTGGTAAGCGCTGTTGCCTTAGGCCCTAAGTGTAAAGACTCTATTTGAACCTATTGGCATGTCTGTCTGTATGACAACATCCAACTACTATCCTTTTCAGCTTTAGGAAATATCTCACAGTCTTTCGATTTGAAAACAAGCACTAATCCACGGGAATTCATTTCAATCATCGTCTTTCACTTTCACTTTCATTCTATCACAATGTCAACGTGCAAATGCTTCACAATCACTATCGACACGCACGGTATCTGTCGCCGTCAATTGTCTCACAATGGCCTTTTCACTGGGCGACAGGCATAGTACTTCTGCCCAGTCCACGAATGTTATCATGCCATTTGGACAACTCGACCTGTTATTCAGCCTTTCTGCGGAGATTGTGCTGCCGTTTTCTTTCATAAGCATTCTTATGCCTTTTGGGTCCACCCACAAGACCTCAAGGCTTCTGCTGTCGAACTTCCCTCAATGGCACATGGGAGCATGGTATCACCTACAAATACAGAGAGCGATACTCTCGGTCGGGCTGTCGATTTGCAGGACTCTAACGTCTTTCTGGACATGCCCGACCATCATGCGCTACCTCGTACCGACATTACCTATCGTAGGTTGTCAACTATTTTGATTGAACATCCTCGCATACCAACTATGTTTCTTTTGGAGTTCATGACATTCGATGGCCTTCGGGCTTACCAGCCATGCTGTGAGAACATTGATCACCTTAACATCCTCAAATCATTGCGCACTATCGAACCCGATGGCGATCCGGTTCTCGAGGCAGCTCGTGAATGGTCATGCATCATCCAAGCCCGCCAAGACTTACCCAAGGATGTCAGATAGGTACTGGCACTCATCTACAACTTTTCCTGCGCAATGCTGCAGCTCGGGCAAACCGAAGAATACCTCTAGAAGATGCGGTCCTGGCTTATGCATTGGTATCAAGTTGCCGACAACCTCTTCACGAAGTTCAATGTCTCTGTCACGGCACCAGAACCAGATTGGTTCATGAGACCTCGTTCGCGCCCCGGGTCACCGCCGAGATCAGCCAAACAGACTGAAAGCACGGCAGAACACCCGCTGTCGCCCATATCCAATCTCACAACGAACTCGGAAGTAGACGATGTAAACCTCCTAGCCGCACCACTGCCCTCGAGGGTACTTGACCAGCTCAACCACCGAATTGAAGCAATTGGGGTCAATAGCCATGGTCAACCAGCCATATTCGACCCAACGCCAGGTGGCCGATTATTCTCTTCCCGGGGATGTTTTGAGAGTGCAAGCACCAGTGGTGTTTCAAGGCCATGGTCTCGCTATAATCATACTGTTGGGGGAACTTCACCTCTCGGTGTTACAGATACAACCTCTTCTCAGCATAATCCTATACCTCAGCAATCTGTGAATCTTGAGGACAGGGACGAGGAAGATCTGTTTGAAAATTCCAGCGACATCTCCTGCTCGGTTTGCGAATTGCTCTTTGACTGAGAAGTCGAGAGTGTATAGTCAGAAGCACACTCTGACCCTTTTGGAAACGGCATGGCTTCGGGAAGTTCTGTACCTGAGTAGTTTGGGGTATTTGAAGGCTTGAGGTTAGGAATTCGATATGCAAGCGTAAAGAATGAAAAGCGACTAAATATATAACAAGTTTTCTTTTAGGTCCTCTCTAAGGTAACATAAAGTGTTTTTTATTATATTTTTTATAGCTTATTTATTAAGAGTTAATGTTAGTTATAGGATAAATAGAGTTTATTTTACTTAAAGAAGGAAAAGGCTAATATATTATTTTAACTAAGTAGCTTAAATTAATCCCTGCGGGATGATGATTATATTTGCCGATAAAATGAATGAATCTTTCAGGTTTCAAGGTTAGGTACATGCTCGTGTTCTGCTGCCACCGCTTAGATCAGAACTACCCACTGAAGATTTCTCGGTAATCCCCGTATACTCGACTGAGTTGTTGTCTATCTGCACATATGCTTCGGCTTAGCCAGAATATATTGCTGAAGCCTGCCTATATCGCCAAGGTTTACTGGGCAGCAACTAGACTCATATAAATTCCCCACACAACACCAGCCAAAGCGCCTACGAGGTTGCGTCCCTCAACAGTTTTGACCGCTGCAAAGTTGACAAGGCTGACAGCAGGCCAAAGTTTCCATCCAGCAAAGATAAGTGGAGCAAAATCGACCTTAGAAGCCTCCCAGACGGCTGTCCAGTTAACTCGTCCAAAGTCCAGGGTGCCTGGCGAAGTCCAATATGTGATGGCCTTGGTGAGACTGGTGATGACGGGAGCGGGATGTATAGCTGAACGTAGGGCATGGGTATAGGTGCTGAAGAGCAGGGTGTTCACAGCAGCACCAACAGTCTGGTCGAGAAAGAACTTGATAAGAGTGTTCTGTATAGAAAGCTTGGGCGGAGTCTTTTTAGCATCCTTGGAGTCCTTAGCTTCAGGGACATCATCAGGATGAGCGGGAAATGTTGATTCAAGAAAATCTTGCCTGGGACGTGTCAGTCTGAAAGTTGCAAAGGGAAGAAGAAGAAGCATACCAGTAGAAGTTGGGTGGTGTACAAATAACGTTGAAGAGGAGGAACTGAAATACGGGAATCCAGTCTATCACAATATCGTTCTAAGATGAAGATAGTCAATACCAGCATTCGAACATGTCAAGGCGTATGTAAATACCAGATTTACCCCAGCTCTGTAGGCCGAGATGCCTTGAGCCAATATATTGGCAATGCCACCCAAAGCAGCACTCTGAATAGTGGCCATAACCACGGGGGGGTAGTCCATTTTTGTTATTATTGTACGAAATCTCAGGGATTATGTGAGTGGAAGAGAAGACGATGTTGAAGAGTTGGTCAGAATAGAGACGTGTTAAGTTGAGACAGTGAGATCGGCGCTAAGATAGGCGAGCCAGGATAGATTTCTGATGACACTCTACCCAAGCGCTGAGAGTGCTGGGTTGTTTCTGGTTACTCAAGTTGTATTGTAGGGTTAACAAAAGCAGCTCGGGAAGGCGGTATATTGTTAATGAAACAAGAGAGACAGGGACCTGATGAATCATTCATGAGATGTGTGGAGAGAGATATAGTTTGGCGAGCCATGGCTAATTGGTTAATATCAAGAACACACGCATGTGCTGCAGGTGAATAGTCATGTAGTGAGTGACTTTCAGCAAATATCATTGAAATCTATAGCTCATGGTTGAATAAATTAAATCATTGACGTTTTTTATGCTTCGTCGTTCAGCTCAAGCTGCTATCATACATCCCCAGTCATCCCTCATTACTGTCTCTGCCCCCATGGTTCATTGACCAATGTTTATATCACCCAGATGTCTCCGGGCCCTTTTGAGTGCGATGCAGACCTTCTAGACACAACAAGTGATTCACTTATGAGCTGTCACTCATTATGCCCTGGTGAGAAGCCACATGAAGAAGAGCTGCACAAAGTAGGAGTAGATGAAAAGAAACTTTGTGCGTTGGCTGCGCTTCGCCCGTGAGTCTGTCTGCATTGGCCCACTGGAGCCGGCAGAAGTTTCGGGCAGGAGGACGTACTTGAGTGATCGCATCTAAGCAAATAGTTAGCATGTGCATGTTTGCATTGCCAAATAATCATGCAACTTACCAAGAAGAGCGAGTTTGCAAGGTAGGTGTAGACAAAGACCAACCAGCCAACCCAGCCACCGGTGCCCTTGCCGCCGTTAAGGATCTCAGCAACGACAATAGTAACAATAATTCCCACAAACTTGTACCCAGAATAGGCAATCAAATCAAGGAGTTGGGATTGGCTGGAGATGCTCAGGAGGTAGCATCCCAGCTTCAGGAAGAAGATCTCAACAATGACAACAATTAGACTAACTGTAGCTGTCTTTCCAAGAAGCTCTGGTTGGAATTGGTGGTTAAGACCAGCGATCAGCGTCGAGAGCAGAATGTATGTCACAAGTGCCATAACTGTACTACAATTAGCCAACTCGTCCGACTCTGGCGGTCTCTAACCTTGCATTACGCACCTGGAATATACATATCGGGACTGTTGATGTCTTCTCGTGGGGGTAAGTACCAGCCCTCTTGTCCATTCTGCCCAACAGCCTGCTTGCGAGACCAGGGCTTGTGCCTCCAGGGGAAAAGGACGAGGAAGAGTTTATTGACGACGTATGAGTTGGAGACATTGAAGTAATGCTTGAGGGCAGAGACATTGACGTATCGACCAAACTATCGCGACAGTTAGTACCAGGTGCCACAAGGACCACCCACCGTGTTGCTGGTAGGACTCACGTTCTGCTCCATATACTCCTGTCCATGCTTAAAGGCCGTCTGTCCAAACTGCGCCGCCACCTGCGCTGTAGGGTCGTTCATGAAGTTGCCATACTGGCCAAAGACGTTGCCGCTGGTGCCTCCCTGCTGCTGATATGGGTTTCCTCCCGCGTTAGCAGCGTAGCCTTGCTGTGATTGCGCGGAGCCTGGAGGAGGAGGCGGCGATCTTAGTTGAGGGACGGTCGACACATGCTGAGGGACTGGATGGTGAAGGGGAGGCGACTGCGCGTATGTCGCTCGCTGCATGACGGAGGAGGGTGCGTGTTCTTTATGCGCTGGGTATTTTTTTTTGCTCTTCTCTACCGTTTCTACGTCTCGAGTTGGGTTCAGGTCAGTCAGTGATGGCTGATGACGAGGTTAAACGTAAAGCTGGTGTTTGTTCAGTTCCTGGTAGGTCAGGTTCAGGAAATGTGTCGATTTCATCTGATTGGGCGCTAACATCATGGAGAGCTCCAGCCTGGCAACCTCCACTGCCACAGTTAGGGAGCTCAACGTCAGCCCCTGTTTCTTTCTGGGTAAGTTAGAAGGGCCACGTGATTGTTTCGATATCGAATTCAAAGGAGATGCAGAGACGCCGGAGTTTATTCAGAAGACATTTATCATTAGGTAGTGAATCCAAAATATTCTCAGTTGAACTGGTTCACCTTGTCATGTTCACCTCCGTTCTCTCAATTGATCGTAATGTCTGCTCCTAGGGTTGGGTTTTCTCCAAGGAAGGCCTAGACCCAAACGGCGTGTCCGGGTTGAGTCCCTGTCCTTTACTTTTGATGTGCAGCGGTTTTATCTTATCTTTAACTAGGTACCTAGACTCGCCCATTAGTTCTGGGCTCCCATTCTGCTCTGCAGTAGTCACATCTACCAACGAATATTCGCCTCCACGTTGGACTTGCACCTCAATTCTCCCACCAGCATCATCATCGTTCCTCTTGTCCGACGTTCGAGAGAGATACTCGCAAAATGTTAGATTCCTTCGAAATATTAACCACCTCGGGCGTGGTCGTTTGGTCTCGCACTTATACTCCCATAAACCCTTCCATCATCAACAACTTCATCGCAGACACTTTTATCGAGGAGAAGAGTGGCGCTATTGCCCTCAGCGACTCAAGGTCCGCAGCTACCAATACTCCCTACAAGAGCGATCAACATACTCTCAAATGGACTCTGGTTAAGGAATTGGGCGTTATCTTCGTTGTGAGTCCTGAGCCTTACTCGTCATGATGGCTTCTCCCCCGACCCTCGGCGCTGACGTCTCCACTCCGTCTCTAGGCCGTCTACAGATCCCTCCTCCACCTCTCATGGGTTGACAAGCTCGTTGATAATATCAAGACTATATTCGTCAACCTCTACGGTGAACAATTGACCAAGCCGCATACTACCCTCGTTGAATGCCACGCCTTCGATGAATACTTCGACGTACAACTAGAGGAGCTCGACCAGACTAGTACTAAGGTCCCCTCCACTACCATCACGGCTGGCGCAGTCCCCTTAGAAGAAGAAATCGTCTCAGGAAACACTGGCGACAACCCTCCCGTTGCGCCAGGTCTAACATACCGAGGGCGCCACCTCAATGGGCCTCAGGATGCCCTTTCAGCCGACGAGTCAACCCCCGCTTTGACGCCGAACGGATCACGACCCGGAACACCGAACAACCATCTCCTTGTCGCAAAGGGTGGTCCTATCGCAAAGATTTCTCGTCGAGCCCGCAAAGCGAAGAACCACGCCTCAGCTCCGGTGTCTTCCGGCGACGAAGCGCCGCGAAAGAAGAAGGCAGTCGCCAAGAAGGGGCGCAAATGGGACGCCGATGGCTTCGCCGATGAGGAAGACGATGTCCAGCTTGACTATTCCGCAAAGGCGCATGCTACCAGTGACTCTGAGGTTGAGGCAATGGGGCGATCAACTGCTGTGGATGAGATTGACTCCAGCACATGGGGCTCAACATCGAAGGGCAAGTTCGTACTCAAGGATCTTGGTGACGAGGTGCATGAGATCTTAGCTTCAGAAGCAGAGAAAGCAGCGGGAGCAAAGACACAAACCAGATCTGGCCTCTTGGGGTCGGGCGTCAGCGCTATTAGCGGTCTCTTCCGCAACGTTGTTGGAGGCAAGACGTTGACCAAAGAAGATCTCGACAAGGCTATGAAGGGTATGGAAGAGCACCTACTTCAGAAGAACGTGGCACGGGAGGCTGCTGTCCGACTATGCGAAGGTGTCGAGAAGGAACTGCTTGGTGTCAAAACTGGCAGTTTCGAGAGTACGTTCACTGACCGTTATCATGTCCTGTTGACTTCATTCTGACCAGTTTCGCAGGTATTAATGCCAGAATCCAAGTCGCCATGGAGGCCTCGCTCACAAAGATGCTTACCCCAACATCATCCCTCGACCTTCTTCGCGAAATAGACGCTATCACGGCTCCTCCGGTGACATCTCTCCGCAAGCCTCGTCCCTATGTCATGTCAATTGTGGGCGTCAACGGTGTAGGAAAGTCCACCAACCTCTCTAAGATTTGCTTCTTCCTCCTCCAGAATAAGTACAAGGTTCTGATCGCCGCTGGTGACACTTTCCGCTCCGGCGCTGTTGAGCAACTGGCTGTTCACGTCCGTAACCTCAAGGAGTTGACGGCTCGTGAAGGTGGTCGCGTTGAGCTCTACCAGAAAGGCTATGGCAAGGATGCTGCTACGGTTGCGAAGGATGCCGTGACCCATGCTGCGCAAGAGAGCTACGACGTCGTTCTCATTGACACAGCAGGTAGAAGACATAACGATCAACGTCTTATGTCTTCTCTTGAGAAATTTGCCAAGTTTGCTCAACCTGACAAGATCCTCATGGTTGGCGAGGTATGTCATCAGTTCTTTGAAGCCCATTTCTGCATTAACTAATTTCGATCTCAGGCTCTTGTAGGTACCGACTCAGTCGCTCAAGCACGCAACTTCAACGCTGCTTTTGGTGCTGTTCGCACACTTGATGGCTTTATCATCTCCAAGTGTGACACTGTTGGTGACATGGTCGGCACTCTTGTTAGTCTTGTTCACGCAACAAACGTCCCTGTGCTTTTTGTTGGTGTTGGCCAGCACTATTCAGACCTGCGGAATTTCTCGGTAAAATGGGCGGTAGAGAAGCTTCTCAGTAACCCTTGAAAAAGAAAATAATAGTCGTCTTGGACATCGTGGGAGTTGTTTGTTGATTCCAATAGTTATATGTCACATAATGTTAACAAGAGAAGGATTCCCACTACACAGCAATAGCCTTGTTCAAAAAAAAAAAAAAAAAAGGGTGCCGCTATCTTCCTAACAGCAGTGCCAATAAGTTGCATATGTTTTGAGAGTAGATTATGATTATGTACAACGAGCAATCGTCTTCGATGATGTACCGCGCCAAACTGACGTCCACCACATCGCTATGCAAACGACAGGGAGTAGAATAACTAAAACAACAAAACTTGTTGGTCCACTATCATTTTTCAGCCGTTGTTTTTCAGTCCTTTTTCTTGTATAGGTTTGGTCGCCTTCTTCATTAACCAGTCCTCCTCCAGAACACGAGCTTCATCATGAAGTTGAACAATGCGAGACAAAGGAAAGACTCCATGAAAATAAAGAACAAAATAATCCCAATCTGTGTAGCATAAACATCAATCCAAAAGGGGGTATCTTTCTAGGTTCGCAGTGTTGGTGAAACTAGTGTAATAATGTGCGCCGCGTATGTATGCATCGGCCGTAGTTGATGACTTTGACAAAGGAAATAATTAATATAAATAATCATGACAGAGTATCCTCTGCTGAAGCCGATACGTCTTCGAATCCGTTCAGTCTTCAAAGAAATCGTTATCGTCAAAGTCTCCAGGTTGAGCATCCGAATCGTAGCCACTAGTTCGCATCATTGTGGGAGTCATGGGCTCATCTTCCGACTCCCTAGGCGGTGGCGTCACAACATTCGGCTCTGCTCGATGTGAGGTGTTTGAAGCCCCCCGTGCTCGTGAAGAACCATAGCTTTGTGATGGGAATCGGCGCCCTGTGCTGGCAAAAGCGGTAGGCTGGGGTCTATTGTCTTCTAGAGGTGTTTGACGAAGGCTAGAAGCAGGAGGTGTCATGAGGCCACCCAGCGAGTTATTCTGGGAGGTCGAGTTGCTACGCGATGGCGTGGCGTTTCTTCGAGGAGCTGGCGAGCTGAGGACACCAGACAGACTACTGAGGGATGGTTGACTGCGGTTCCCCTTTCGCCAGTTGCCCCAAGCGGCCGCGAGGGGGCCAATAGTTTGTGCCACACGCGGCGTAGCGTTCTGAATTGTCTGAGCGATGTTTGGTAGGTTGATGGCAGAACCACCGTTCATGGCTCTCTCTCGTTCCTGTTCCTCCATTTGGAGGTTGGCCTTGAGCCTAATCGCCGCATCCTTCACTGCGTCACGATCGAATCGATCACTCTGCAGGGCGGCAATAATGTCCTGCAGGTTCTCATGCCTGACCGCGAGAAGCTCGCGCAACCAAGTAATCTCATCATCGCGTTTGGTGATCTTCGTGGAGGCGTCAGGGTCCATCTTGGATAAGGAGTGTTCAAGCTCCTCAATGCGTTGCTCGCGCGCCTGGAGTTGCTCCTGGAGAACCATGATAGATTCACGGAGAGCCTGGGGAGAGATTCTCTCAGGAGGTTCAAGATCCCGTGATGCCTGTCTAGGCTGGGCAACAGGGACATTTACGTCAGCTCCGGCGGATTTGGCAGCTTGAGCCGCAGCAGCAGCAGCCTGCTTGGCAATCTCCAACTTATCTTCAAGGTGCAAGATGCGATCCTGAAGATGCTCGGTCTTGGAGGTAGACAGGCTAAGTCGCTCCAGAAGGTGTTGTTCGGCTTTGTGAGCATCTTCCTGAGCGTTGTGAACCCGGCGCTCGTATCGTGTCTGGAGATCCTCGATTTCGTTCTGATGCTTTCGCGTAAGCTCTTCAATTCCAGCAGTCTTGCTGTTCTCAGCCTCCTCGAGAAGCATCTCATTCTGGGCCTTGGCTGTATCCACTTCGAGTCTGACGTTATCAAGCTCAGCGCGAAGCTTAGAATTATGCTCCTCGAGCTCCTCGCGGATGTAGTTAACTTGGTTATTAGCGGTGTCGATCTCGGTCTGTAACGCCATGCGGGTCCGCTTAACTTCACTCAAACCAGACTCGCGAGCTTCTTCGAACTCGCGCTGGTAACGCATAGCCTTCTGCTCGAGTTTGTGGTTCTCTGTCTTCAGCTCGCCGATAATGCCTTCAAGACGAGCACACTCGTTGGTTGCACGCATACCAGCTCGCTCGTTCGACTGCAGACGCTCCATCTCGATCTCCAAGCGCTCTCGGGTCTTAGCCTCAGCCTGCAGACGAGCATCCAAGACCTCCTGTCTAGCAAGCATAGCCTGATCCTTCTTGATCCGGCGGGCGTTCTCTTCTGCGATCTCCCGGGCCGCCCGTCCCATATCTTCTTGAAGAGAAACAAACTTGCCGCGCCACATTTCCCGAACACGTTCATTCTCCTCAAGTTGCGTCGTAAGAGTAGTCAATGATTTCTGCATATGCTGGTTGTCTTCGAGAGCACGGATTAGCTCGGCGCCCTTCTGTCGAGCAGACTCGTCATATCGCTCGGCTTCCGCACGCCAGTGGTGGTTGTCTTGTCGAACATCCTTGAGCTCAACTTCTATGCCCTTGCATCTGGCAACAGCCTCGTGCCGAGCCTGTGTGGCGTTGTTCTGGGCAGCCTCCAGGAGGGCAATGCGCATAGCAGTCTTGCTATTTGCCTGTTCGAGTGAGCGTAGCTTATGATCTCTTTGCTCGACTAGCTCGCGTAGACGGACCACCTCTTCGCCAGCAATTTCACGCTGAACACGTGCTTCAGTCAGTTTATCCTCAGCAGCACGGCGAGCAACGACTGATTCCTCGCTAAGTTCTTCAGCTCCCCTAAGTCTCTCCTCCAAGTCGGCTACGCGCTGATCGAAAACGCTGCGGTTGATGATCTCGACCTCAATACGGGTCTCGGCAGTTTGAAGCTTGCGCATGAGTTCAGACGCCAAGTCCTCAGCCGCCCGACGTTCAGAGACCTCGTTCTCAACCTTGGTCTGCTCAAAATACAGACGCTGCTCAAGATCGGTAATCTTGTCCTGAAGCTCCGTGAGTTTAGCGTTCTCTACTTCCTCGGACTTGGGGGCAGCAGGTATGCGTGTCTCGATGGCTTCTTGGATCATCTTCTTTAGATCATTATCGCGGTTTGCGTTGTTTGTTATCTCCTGCTTTAGTGCTTCGAAGGCCTCAAGGATAGCAGTGGCCGGTGCTTCAGAACTGGCTGGTGCAGAAACGGGGGCAGGCGAGGCCTCAAGCTTACTGCGTTGCTGAGCTTGAAGACCCTCCATAACAGCAATCCGAATCTGGTCCAGACGTCTGTCGCGTCGAGGACTCATCGAGCGGCGAACAACGGGTTCTTCATCTTCGTCATCGGCATCACTCTGCTGGAGCTCAGCAGAGACGCTACGCATATCGCGTCGGGAAGAAGGTGTACGTCGAGCTCGGGTCGCCAAGACTTGCTGGATGGAGAATAGTGTCTTCTCCAAGGGCTCCAGGCGCGATGCCAATAGATTTCCAACAACTTCATTGACACGTCCATCGAAGAACTGTGCTCGGCTCTCCAGTTTGTCATGCTCGTCTTCGGTAAAGGCGGCTTCCCAGTCACTAGCGGGCAGGCTCTCGCCGTCAACAGCATCAGCACCATCGGCAGTGATGAATGTTCCAGGAGGATCTAAGAATGGGTCCTCTAGCTCAGTGCTTGGTACTGGCTGAGCAGAAGCGTCAGAAAGCGGGTGGTATTCCCGAGGCGTCAAGCTGGCTTCATCACGGTTATACTGATCGGCAGCAGGTTCCAATTTGTAGGGAGAAGAGGTAGCCATAGACGCAAGAGTGCGAACTGGGCTAGATTGCTGCCATTGTGAATTTTCGACAGTCTTGTTGACACCCATCGTAGGATCATCAATGAATTGATCCATAACAGCGTCAATCTCCTCAAATGTAGGCTCATTGACGCCACGGCCAGCGGGATGCGTTATAGTAGCAGACAGCTCAGGCTTAGGCTCTTCCTCCACTGATTCAACAACATCGTCTTCAACCGGTGGGGCAGGAAGAGGCTTCTCGCCGGGAGTCGGGCTGCCAGCGAATCGGGACGCAGCAAGACCCTTAGCAGGCTTAGGGGGATCAGCAAAGCGTGAAGCACCAAGTCCCTTAGAAACAGTTCTCGGTGGAGGCTGGCTGTTGTTGAGACGAGAAGTGCTAAGCCCAGAGGGAGCCCGGGCTGGCATAGGGCTGGCCACAGGGGAGGCCTCCGATTCTTCTTCATTTTCAGTCTGGGTGGTTTCTCCATAAGAATTCGCACCAGGCTGGAAGGGTTCGGCAGCGGCAGAAAGAGTCTTCTTGTGCTCGTGCTCGAAGTTGTCTTCACCGAATGGCCGAGCATCGTTAAAGTTCTGAATATCCTGGTTGGAATCAAACTCGAATGGCTTCCAGTTATTATTCTCGTTGGTGGAAGTAACTGAAGGCGCCACAGACGGAGCGGCTGTAGTGGCCTTGGTGTCGATCTGGTCCGAGGTGACAATAGAAGACATTGACGTGTCAGCAGGGAGAACATGGTCATCTTGTGTGGCTTCCTGCGTTTCTTCGGCTGACCCATCGGCCTGGGTAGGTTGTTCAGCGAACATTGGCACATCATCACCACCAGGCGCAGAGCTACGCGCTCGCTTAACTCTGTTCTCATCAGCCAGCGGTCGACCGTCAGTATCATACTGCACCTCAGCTTCATCGAGTTTAGCAGATGATTGACTCGACGGTCTCCTGATGGGGATAGCTTTCGACTTCTTGTTCGATTGCATGTCACTTGAAGAAAGGTCAATACTTCCAAAGATGCTGCCATGGCCCTGGCTGGTTGGACTTGTGAAGGAATTAGAGTGAGGGGTGAACGTAGGCGCAGCAACGTTGAATTTGGGGCCTGATGTTGAAAAGCTAAAGGAACTTTCACCTGGAGAGAAAGCCGGCGCATTGACGTTGATTCTAGCTGGTGTAACATGTGTATGCTGTTTCGCAGGAGGTGACGTAAACATGTTCGTATCAGAAATGTGAGTGTTCGCTTGGAACACTGAGGGCTGGAATCCAGGGGCCTCAAAACTGGCACCCTGGAATTTGCCAGGTTCAAAGGTGCTCGCCGTAGGCTGGAAGGTGCTGGCAGTTGGTTGGAAGCGACTAGCACCAGGTCTGAAAGCACCCGCACCAGGTTGAAAGCTAATTACGCCGGGTTGGAAACTTCCTGTGCCAGGCTGGAATGTACTGGCCGCCGGTTCAAAGCTACTAGCACCAGGTTGGAAGGTATTGCTCTTGCTGCCAAAGTCAAACTGACCAGGAGTGAAAGAACTCGTGGGGTTGAACTTGAACTCAGGTGCTTGCACATTAAGCTTGGACAGCGAGGGTTTGCTGGCATGGCTGGAGCGTCGATCCATCTTATTCCCGCTATCAACTGAGCCGGTATCGTTCCATGGGTTGCTAGCTGTCGAGAAGTTCTTCTGGTGACCGAATCCAGGGAAATCAAATTCTTGGACCGGTGTGCCCAGATTGCTGGGATTGGTCTCAATCTCATAAGCATCATCAGGTTTGTGGGACTCTGGGATTTCATTCAGACTGCTGAACTTGGTGAGATTGCTCTCATCGGCAGTGACGCTATTCTCGTTGTGATCACGGAAGTAACCCTGTGATAGAGAGTGGCCGCGGCTGTGAGGTCGAGGATGATGCAGAACCAGGGGTTTAGATTGTTCACTGGCGAATCGCTCCTGGACAGGGAATTGACCAGATGCTTGAGGACCATGAGCCGGGACAAACGGATCTGGGAGGGTAGCAGGTTGCTCGTTTTGAGGTTGGGGGTTGTAGTCCTCGTGCTCCAGTTCGTTGCGAAGCTGCTCTTCCAAGTGGTACTCCGCATCATCAATCTCAGCCTGGAGGGTATCCGTGTTCTGTTGCTGAGGAGGTTCGGGCGTCCTTGACGGGCTCTTGCTTGCAGGTTCTTCCTCGTCTTCGCGGACCTCTTGCAGGCGAGGTGAGTTTCGAGCAGGTTGCATATATGAGAATTGCTGGTGAGGCAGCATGGGATACTGTAGAGACTGGTGACGCTGGTGCAGGTTCATGGCAGCAGGGCTCTCTGCTCCGAAGGGGGACTGAGGAGACATCATGCCCATGAGAGAAGGTGAATCATGGCGGTTAAGCCCTGACCAACCTGATGGAGATTGTTGTTGGAAGCCAAAGGGCGAGCTGTTGGCAGGGAACGAAATGGATTGCCGCGGGTTGAATTTACCGGGCATACCACCGAAAGAAAGTGGCGAGGCACCATGGGAAAGACCCGGGCTGTGCGTCGAGGGCCGTACGAAATGGCCAGGTTGGAATCCAGGCATACCATGGTTACTTGAGGCCGATGAGGTAGGTAGAGGAGGAGAAAATGGAAGAGGGGGATACTGGGCGGAGGGTTGTCGGCTGAGGTCTGTTGCTCCAGGAGAAACAGAAGGTTGCTCGGGCTCGTCATCTCCAAAAGATACACCAAGAGCGCGCAGTTTCGCTTCCTGGAGCTCATTCATATAGTCTTTCCAAGCATTCAAATCAGGAAGAGTAACCTTGAAGCTGCGCTCTTCCCTCTCTCTAACGACCTCATCGAAATCTGGCCAGGAATCTCGGGTTTGAGAATCCGCTGTGCCTTCGACTTGATAGCCCTCGACTTCCAAGTCAAAGCCTGAAATGTCATATCCAAGCTCTTCCCATGATGAAAACATCCTCTCTATCTCATCTTGACGTAAGGGCATGGGTGCTTGGCCAGGTTGGCCTCGCTCAGTGTCCTGTGGTATGAGAACCATGATATTCTTGCCTTTCCATGGTACCTTCTTCTTTAGTCGAGGTGTTGGTGCTGGTTCTTTGGGGAGAGGTTTTTGAGTGCCCTTCATCGGTGTTGCAGGCAGCGCTGGCTCCCCATTGGCGGTAGCACTGGGGACACGCTTCTTTGGACTTTCTGCGACAGGTACATCCGGGTTGGAGGCGGCCTGAGACCTGTCGCTCGCCGCATCGTGGGTTACTGGCGCGGCTTCGGAGGTCGCCATACTGCTGTTCTGTCCCGTTTTGGGACTAAAAGAATCTCCTGGTCGGAGAGTCTCGATGCTAGATCTGGCCCGCGGATGGTGTCCAGATCCTTCTCGAGACAGATCCCTTGTTCTCTGGACGGGTCGTGGAGTGCGCGCTTCGCCCTCTTCCAACCAGCCAGGTTCAGAGCCGCTCACCGAAGAGTGCTCGCTCTCACTTCCGTCACTAAACCAGTGTCGACTCTCTTCGTTTGGGTCGTCAGTGGTGTGTGTACGTATCCAATCCTCAGTAAGACCACGAGTCTGCCGTCGAGCACGATTCGCGAGGACGGCGGCGGCAGCACTCAGCGAAGAGCCTGGAGGGTCGGACTGTGAACGTAGCAGATCAGGAATGGGGCGTAGGAAAGGTGTCTCAATGTCCAAGTGATGAATTGGAGAATCGTCCGAAGCTTCACTTCCAGGGCTCTGACGACGAAGGTTGCGATCTGACTGGGGATAGGGAGAGCCCCAGCTGGCAGTACCAAATTGGGTTTCGTCGGGAGGTGGTGTCCTCAAAAATTGTAAAGCTCTTTCCGGGAGTCGAGGAGCTTGAAGCGGAGGAAGAACTGGCGAAGACTCGATCTCCTCTTCGCCGTCAACAGTTGACGTATTGGAAAGTGTAGGAGAAGCCGGTGAGGCAGGGCGGGATCGAGAGTATGAAGCTCCGTGACCGTCCTGTGCGGATGCACCAGGAGCAGCCGACAACGTTGTAGAAGACGTCTTTACAGCGGCCTGTTTGTTTGGTGGCGGACCCGGTCAGCAACTGTGAGCTATGCAGTGGCGCTTGGAGATGAATGTGTGTTCTGCCAGCTCATACATGTCCAAGACCAAAATAAGGAAAATGTGTTTCGGTTTACTCACCCAGGGAGATCAGTGCAGACTAAGAATATGTCTGCAGCTGAGTCTCAAATAGAGCCAGTCCTTTCTCTCAAGGTCGGTCGCTCAGTTGAAAAGCTGATCTCGAAGGCCTGGGGGAGGGGACACAGGTTTGCGAAACCGTAATCGTGGCCGGTATTTCCTAACGGTCGAGAAATATTTGAATACTACGCGACGCGTTGTCCAACTTTAAGGGGGCGGACGGAATGACGGTTTGCCTCGAGAGCTTTTAGGTGGGAAATTTCCGGGGTGTGGAAACTGGCTTCCAGGGGTGTCGCGCGAAATACAGTAATAGAAAAAAAGTGTCTATCGAGAACCTAAGAAAAGAGCTTCATGAGAAGAAAAGAGTGACCAGAAGACACCAAAGATGAGAAAACGATGATGCCGGCCGGTCACATCGGGGTTTTGAGAATGTTGTCAGTTGCAAAGTTGGGCGGCCAGCATTAACGGGAAGAAGGAGGAAAAGGACAAGATGGAGAAGTTGCGTGAGAGAGGAACAGTACAGCAAATTGAAGATGTCTCTCATTCGAGGGGCGCGATATGAGATTAGATGAGCCCTCGAGAGCTTTGTTTGATAACGAGTGGACAAGGCAGCTCAAAACTCATACTGACTCGGACTAAGGTAGGCAGAGTCGAGAGAGGGTCGAGTACGGTCTATCTGTACCTGCACATGCACATGCACCTGCCTCTGGTGTCAGTGGTTTTTTTTCTCGCACCTGTGCTGGTCGGCGGCGACTTCCAAGTTTGGGCGTATGTGCTGGCCCAGCTTTTCCTTCTAAGCTCTTGGTGACGCTGTAGAGCACAAGGATTGACAGCAAATCATCCAATTCAGACACTGAACAGTTGGCCACTTGGGAGAATCGCTGTAGCCTCGTCCACAGGGAACATCTTCAAAGGGGAGCTATTCTGTAATGAGACCCGCTCTAGTCGGTACCCGCACTGGCCACGACGTATGTAATTTCGCCAAGGACCCCTGGCGTCTTGGAAGAATTTCGAAGCGAAGAACTCGACAGACGATAGGTTGGTAAGGAATACCTTTGTCTGCATTGCGAATTGCGCCCCGATGATGTATCATTCATCGTTTTCCTAGGTACCTGACTAGCAGTTTCAACACGACCCGTCTTCAGCATTCTAGTGCACCACAACTGGTCAAGCACTGGCGGTCGGTTGCTTCGTTGTCACTAAGGCTTCTCTTCATTTGCTCCTGATTTATTGCCTTCGAATTGGAGCAGCAGGTGTTGCATTACTGGCCGTCAACGCCTGCGTCGACGACATGATTGTTGAGCCTGGGTTCCGATATTCTTCCATTTCTTCTTCCATGGTTCGAGGATGAACATGCCTGCTCAATCCCATCCATCTTGGGATAAGTCGATTGACAAGGGGGTTCGCATTGAATCTGTCCAGGTCAATCATTTCCCCAGAGTTTAGGTCGGGTTCAGGTTTGACAACTCATCATACTACTCCGTACCTACCAAGCCAACCCTACCTCGTATACATACAAATCATCGTAATATACCAACGGAATGAGAGGTTTAATAACCATATCCATCTAACTCCAAACCCTTCCTTTCTCGTACTGAGATCTCAGGAATCGAAAGTCAATTTTTGCCCCTTTCTTTTTTTTTCTTACCTCTCCACTAGGACCCCTAAAAAGGTCGGGGCCGCACCCGCCCGTACCTTGAGCTAGCTTAGGCCTCCACCGTCGTTAACCTTTGGAATGCCAGTTCGGGAACCCGGGCTGTCGGTTTTTCCGCTTCAGGCCTACAAGGACTTCCATGCTGGGCTGAATGGGAGCTGAGTCTGGTGCAGCCTAAATTTGGTGCATTTAACCTATATCAAATCTAACGTCTGTTTGGCACCATGGAATGCGTGGTTACCTATGGTCCATCAAATTGAAAGTAGCTCTGAGCCCATTTACTTTGCTCACTCTATAGACTTACCTGATTTCCTTAGTGATGCATGTACCGCAAACAAAAGGTCCGAGTCTAGGATACATTTACGGTGCATGAGCAGGAGACGGTCAACTAAAGGATTCACTGTTCCACCTTCATACGAGAATCCTGTGGCCGTTAAACCGTGATTGGTAATACAATGCCACACAAGCAACGAACTTAGATGTGTAGCGTGAAAAAAATGTGTGATATATTCGGATAGCCCTCGACTACTAAAAGCAAGTGGTATTTTCGTTGCTCATAATGTGAAGTCTGATGCTTTGTACCACTATTGGTTACTCAAGGCAATCCCCACGAAGTCTACGACGTCAGATCGAGCAATATGGGAGAGCAAAGCCCTCACTACAGTGCGTATCATACGACATAGCCTTCATCGCAGGAGAAAGCCTTTAGTATCAACCTTAGAGACAATAAAGGCACTGCCGAATCGACAATTATCAACCTCATCGCATATTTGCAGGAACATTGCCTCATGTACACTCATAAAGATTTACCTCACTCATGCTCGACTTCAAGAACGCATTATACAAGCCAGGCTTGAGATATTATTAATTGAGTCTCTCCATACAACAATCCCATTAAGTAGCAGATGATTGGCGTGGCTGCGGGGGGGGAAGAAGAATATGTTATATGCAGTATGATCAAGCCCAGACAACTCAAAAACTGGAACCGTGTACCAGATCATGCATACTGTAAATGATGCGTCCCAAATACCGCAAAGTTCTGGGACCCCGGGATATATGCTGCTTCAGACGATTGCAGCAGTGACTTTCGTTATCAAATTCGTACTCCGTACAGCACTTTCTATATGACCCCCCTGCGAAAAAATATTCGTGCCCGAAACGCCTATGACCTCGATGTGGAATATGTGGAAAATAAAGGAAAAGAGAATGCTTTTATCAATGATGCAAAGAAATTATGAGACTCCGTCGTTAAAAGTTGGACGAGGCGTTCACGGGCGTTGGTTGGTGATAAGTGTCCAGCGTGGATTGGAATGGGCTGCGTTGAGGCCCTGAGCTCCCGACACTGCCGTACTCAGTTTTCTCAACGCTGTGGTAAGGGCCGTTACTGCTAGGACGGCTATTGTTCTCGTTGAAGTCCATGAGACCATCGGCTTCTTCTTGGTGCTTCTTGCGTCCCCAAATTCGCCAGGCGACGAGGCCGAGTGCACCAACGACAATTGCACCACCAATACCAACAACAACTCCAATGACTGTGTTGCGGGTCTTGGCCGACATGCCTGAAGAGCTTCCGTCGTCATCACCGTCGCTCAGACCAGGTGTTGACGTAGACACACTGGTAGTGGTCATGGTCTCAAGATTGCCATCGCTGTCTGTCCTTGTGACGACGGCGACATGCGTAGAGGTCACAGGCCTAGCGGTAGTTCGTGTGTCCTTCTCGGCCGCAGTGCTGGAAGCCTCATCGTTGTTCTCGCTGGCGGTGGTGCTGGTGTCGTCATTGTTCTGGTTGTTGCTGGCGGTGCTGGTGGCTGCTGGGGAGTTGGCTGTGGACTGAGCAGCGGTTTTGGCGTCAGTAGCAGAAGCCGATGACTCGACGTTGTCGGTAGCCTCAGATCGTGTGGCAGCGGCTGTCTCGGAGGGCTTGGTATCAGCAGCACTAGACTTCTCGGCAGGCTTGCTGGTGGGAGAAGCGTTTGTGGGGGAGGCCTCAGCAGCGGTTGTCTTCGCGGAATCGTTGTTGGTAGGCTCAGCATCAGTGGCAGATGGTTTCGTTTGGTCATTAGTAGCCTGAGTAGCCTCAGCGTCGGTTTTGGCAGAGTCGTCCGAGGTAGGGTCAGCTGCACCAGTAGGAGCAGGATTGGATGCTGGGTCTGCTTGAGTGGCTGAAGGGTTGCTGGCAGGTGCAGTTGCGCTTGGTTGGGAGTCGTCAGACTGGCTTGGGCTTGCTCTGCGGACGAGTCGACGCTCCCGCAAGTGAATCTTGTTGAGATCAATCCATGATGCCTGAGCGACGCAGACAACGGCGAGAGCTACCATTAGCAGCTTCACAAGGCGTGTCATGTACATGGTGACCGAGTTTGTTGAGTGTTTCGCGAAAAGAAAGATTGATTGGGTAAGCAGGATATGCCAGCTGAGATATGTCGAGGTTATCGTCCTGGCTCGTAACTACTAAGGGGAACGAAGACGTTATGGCGTTTTAAACAGGTCGCTGACGCGAACTTCCAGAGCGATACACAGCCAAGTGAGGAATGCGGATATCCGTGATCAAGAGTTGTGTCAAATCGTGGTTTGTGACTCTGAGCGAATAGGCGTGAGACGAAGAATAACAAGACTTTTCTGTATCTGCAGTAGATAGAATCGTTTGATGCCAAATGAGTTGCGTGAGCGAGAGTGAGATCGACGAGCCAAGGCTGAGCTGGGATACGATGTTAAATTAAACGATAGAGGAAATAACAAAGACAGAAAAGCGAGAGTGAGTAATACGGAGGTGGATGGAGTCATGAGAGTAAAGGTTGTGTGACGGCACTGACGGGAGGTGAGACTTATAAAGGGACAAGGGCAGGCAGACAAAGAAAAAATATGGGTAACTTGAAGGATGGATGGAATGGAATGGATGGAAAGATAGGTCAGGGACTGTGAGGTCTTCTCGTATTTGCCTGCATGGATCCGGTGGTACTGGATGGAGGCTGTGCTTGCCCTAGCAGACTGGCCAGGCCACTGTCAAGGTCGGCTGCGTTTGGGTGACATGCGCCAAAACCTCACCTAAAGAGCCGCCCAAGACCACCTCGCCTAGGTACCTAACCGAAACAGACAGCCCTTTGGTGGCGGCCACACTGATCCGGACGTGTCTAGACCATCCTCGAAGCTGGGTTAGGTGTACCAGTGGAGGACTTGCGATTTTTTTTAAGGTTGCCCGTGCCGATATGGAACTTCAGTCAGAAAGCCACATAATAGAGCCAGCGTTTCGTCTCAGTAAATGTCACTAACCGATTCGACTACGAGCCTGTTTATGCCAGTTTTTGGGGCGATCTATTGTTTCTGTTTCTGCACGGTCCCCTGAATGATACATCAGAATTGGTTTTATACCGGTATGCAGGTGCGCTGTTGTTCCCGGCAGGGAGACGCGAGTTGGGCATGTATTTACCGACCATACTTGTATGATGATTGAGACATCCCCGACTCCTCCCTCCACTTCGAATTGGTTCCTTCATAAAGCCTTTTGTGGTTCACCTTAATCTACTCAGCTGTACTCTGTACTCTTCACAGCTTTCAAATCAACTGGCTAGGTAAGGTATTCATCCATCTCGAATGGGTCTCCCACCCCTGTCAACCAACCCTCTAGGAGTCGTCGTCATCACCCTTCTGGATTCAACTGCTCACATGGAGACAAACACATGTCAGTAAACGCCTATCCGTATGTATGTAAACGCCATCAACAAACGGCTCCAGGTCCTGGCCCATTATTATGACAAAGCTCATCTTCAGGGTCTTGTCAACGAAATTACACAGTATTGTCTCCATCAAGCGATTATCCACTCTATCATTGTCCGGGGGATCAAAGACGAAGCAATAAATGGGAGGCTGGCGTCGTCCGATGGGGAAACGGGCATCACGCATGGATGCATGGGATGTCCCCTAAAAAGATACGTTCCCCTTCAAAAATAGCATCGACCCACCAAAGAACCTGATCCCCCGGAACGCCATGCCAAAAACTCTCCGTCTTCCCGGATCGCCGATCGTACCTGGAGGAAGATATCTACCTATTCTTTCTCTCTTGGGCTTTTTATCCGTCTCCATCGTCGTCATGCTATTGCTTCCCAGATGATCTTATAGCCATGAGAAACCCACCTTCTACGACATGTTGTCAAGGTTATCTCTTCTTCTCAATTTACAGTATCATGC
>JAAOAJ010000357.1:0-24073 GCA_013781345.1 Fusarium coicis
TTTATGATGTATTTGGGGAGATGGTGTGATGTGCTTGTATTTAATTCTTCAGTTCTCTGATTGATCTGTAAAAAGCGCTTGTAAGAGAGCTGGGACATGGACATGTTTGCGGGGAGACCTCTGATGGTGATAGGGCTAGGAGTTGAGACTTTTATTGGGGTTACGAAAGATATTTTCATAAGATTATCTATTTTAGATAGAATTAGGACAATTTATGATAATATATGATAGACTTGGTAGACTCTTTAAGTCTCCAGTCTTTAATGACCGGAAGTCGGTCATCCCCATCTCCACAGCAAAACTCCTCCACCAAACCCGAGATCCGAAAACCGGAGTCTCAATTTTATTCGCTCTTCACCTTCTCCAAAGCCGACAACCCGTCCATTCCCGCCATATCCCAGAACAATGCGATCCAGTCTATCCTGCGAGCATTGCCGGTAAGACCTCCATTGGTCTCTTTCCTCGAACTGTATGGCTGATTGAGATACGTGAAGAAAAGCAAAGGTCAAGTGCGTTCACACCGGCAGTGCACCCTGCCAACGCTGCCAACGCCTCGGAACATCGGGCTGCGAAATCACAAGACCGATTGTCAGATCTGCCAAGAAAGCTGTGAGGAGAGCGCAGCATGAAGCGAGTTTGACGTCGAGGGATGATGTATCGGTTATTTCGAGCACGGCTGGGTTTCAGCCTATACCGAGTCCTGTCTCGTCACGGCAGATAACTTCATATCATGTCCCTGATACTGTAGACGAGCATCTCGCTTGCTTACCGATTGGGATCATCCTCAAGGCTCTGAATATATTTACTGCCAAGTTTCCTGAGCTGAGGATACTGCAGGCATCTGCTTTTATCAAGGAGTACCAAACTGCTCGGTCCAAGGAGAGCAAGGCGTTGCTAGCGACGATACTTGCTATTACGAGGAAGCAATGCTCCATCGTTACGGGAGATTGGTTGAGGAGCTTGAAGAGTAGCGAGTGCTATGCTTCGTATGCTTGGAGTACGCTGGCTGATGCTATTCTTCAACCGCCAAAGGTTCAAGTCGTGCAGGCTTTACTTATCTTGACGCTTTATGAATGGGGAGTGAGAGAGTATCACAAAGCTTGGATGCACTGTGGTAAGCTAACCGCTATCGCAAATGAGAACTGTACTGATGTTATGAAGGAATCGCAATACGCATCATGCAGTCTCTTCATAGCTCCCGAGTCAGCCCCCATCCCCTCGACATGTCTCAAAACAACGACACAGACGTCATGGCCATAGCTGTAGAAGCTCGAACATACTGGGCATGCTTCATCATGGACTGCACCATCAACTCAGGAACATACAACCCGCGTATGCTTCCGATGTCGGAAATGCACAAGCTCAAAGTCCCTCGTCCACTGAACTACACCGACTTTGCATTTGGCTTCGATGCAGCTTCGCTAGACCACATATGCACTGGTGATTTATCTGGACTGGCGCAGAGTTTTGAGACTATTGCGACTGGTTTTGACATTTATGCTCAGGCAATGTCGTTTGTCTTTAATAATGGGCGCTGTGCACCGGGGATGTGTGCGCCTGAGAATTGTCCGTGGGTTCCTGGGTCTGCTTGGTCGCAGTGTCGAGATAGGCTGGAAGAATGGAGGAAGAGTCAGCATGAGAGATTGTGTTATCCGCAGCATAGTGTTGTGGTGCATATGACGTTGGGACATGGGGAGTCGTTCATTTACTTGAACATGCTGTACTACTTGAGGTGAGAGCCAGGATCAACTGCCTATTAGTTGGATGCTAACATTCATTTAGTACGGTCATGCTTCACAGAGAGTACTTCCCCTTCTTACCAACTGCCGACTTGACACCTCGCGGTCCTATTGACCCTCCCCTTCTCGAGGCCGAAGCACCACCGGGCTGGTGGGACGAAAGTGCAAGAGAGCTCTTCAACGCAGCTGAACAGATCGCATCTCTTCTCCAAGAGGCATCCGAGTGCGGTATTCCACTAATGACGCCGTTCTCCGGTTTTTGTGCCTTCACCGCCTGCTTTCTCAACCTCTACGTATTTCGATTTCCCAGGATGAATCTCAATCGAAGCTCAAAAGCAGAACAGCTTATGAACTGGGGCTTAGAGTACCTAGAAGAATTCCAGAATGCCTGGGAACTAGCAGGAGGCTGGGTATGTCTCAACACCCCGATTCACGTCTAAAGCTAACAAAACAGATCAAAACGATTCAAAACTCATCACTCCTATACAAAAGAGCGACCGAAGACGCAGGGCGCTACCGCGGAAGATCAAGAGCCGATTTCGAAACACTGCACCAGTCGATTCATGAATATAGAATCGTGGATAGGTCTGATCAGCATTTACAGCAGATCAGCCATGCAGATCGAAACTCAGCAAGGCGTGAGGAAGAAGCTGTGGCGAGTCAAGTTCAGGTGCCTGGTAATATGGGAGCGGCTGTTAATGCTTCGGTGCCGGATCCGTTTCCGAATTGGTGGTCCATGTTGCAGGAGGTGGAGTTTACGGATGTTGGCAATTTGTGGAATGGAATGCGTGAGCTATAATCTGGGGAATGATTATAGCATTGTGGTTAGAAGGGTTGGAACAAGCCCATTTGGAATGGAGGCTGGTTTTAGTGAGGGTATACGACTTGCCTCTTTGAAGAGATGTCAGGGATAAGGGCTGTAATTCTTCCGCATGAAGTTACATGACCCTTGGGGTCACTTATAGGCGAGACCGGCTTACACCGAAGTACGCGTATCTATACGAAATCTAGTCCCATTCTACCGTTTTCTTCACCTTCAAGACGGCGGGAGAGCCAACAACTGCCAAGGTACTACCAGATATCAGTACATGTTGCAAAGTTCGAGAGGAACAAGCAAGATTCGCAGCCTTCGTACAGATCCGCAGAGTATCTAGCCGATAGCCAGTTCAACTATGCATTGGAACTAATTTTAGATTCGGAAGCTCTACCTTATCTTAGGAAGGCTGTTGTATGACCAGTCAAGCGAATCGGTAGTTTGGCGGTAGCCCAAGCGCAACAGGGCTTCGCTCGCAACAAGGTCCCCCGAAAAGAAAGCGGAGCCGAAACTTTGCAGTCGGTGGTGGGTTACATTTCCGTCACAGATTGGGAAAGTTCTGAATCGAAGGGGCGATATCGTACGAGGACACCGAGTCATGGCAGTATAAGAAGCGTGTTATAACATCACGGGCCAACAGAACCTGTGACATGGCAAGTTGGAAACGAGACAACGTATCGAAATGACATTAAGAAAGTGATCAAAAAGTGCATAATGGCCAAGACATGTTTTATCGAGAAATCCGCAACGACCACCCCAAACAGAAATATACCGAAGTTCTTTCTATAACCCGTTTCAATAACCCAACGGAGATTTAATTCGTCCTGAGATTTAGTTCATGCGGGCAATAAAACGTTACATGCAGATCCTGCTAACCTCCGAGCTATTACCAAGGTTCAGAGGTATATCTCACCTATATCTGTATCACGATGACCCCATGCTACCCCAAACTAAACCTTCGCCATCGCTTAAAACATCATTGTAACGGTCTTCTTCCTATTGTGTTTTGCCGTTGGACATGGGATCCTTCAACGGCCACCAGCTTAGTTGCACTGGAGTCGGAGGCTAGCTTTAGCTTGATTCAAGTCCACTGTCTGGACTGTGCTAGTTAGATTGATATGTGTTATGGTGTTGACAAAAGGACAATACCTCGGTTATCCAAAGCGTAGATTGATCTTCAAGACTCCTCGGACAATGCGACCATCGGAAATTCGGAACCTTTCCAACTCTCCTTTTTTTCCACAGCGATAAGTCAGGGATTTGTGATATCTGACGAAAGCTCCCGCTGAAGATACGCTAAAACCTTGATCCTTGTAAGTTGACTCCATCCACCGGATGTCGATCATCCGGGTTACCGCGGGTGATTTACGAGTGCTCATCAAGTCCACTCACCAAGTGGATAATTTCCCCAACGAATTACGACGCAATATGTTTAGCACAGGAGGTCTTTTCTGCATTAGAATTAATTGTTTGTTATAGTATAGGTATAGAAAAGTACAAGTCCTTGCGGCCAAAGTTACTCCCATCTCTAATTCCAGCGCTAGATCCCTTTTCCCTGTTCCCAAACAGACGTAGTCCATCGTCACATTGATGCCCAAGCCAAGACCAAGCCAAGCCCATACATACCCTTACGGACTCCTTGACACACTCGTCTTGTACCCCCAGTCATTCCCCTCAGGCCCCCTCCTCCCACGATCGCCCTCCGTAGTATTGACCTCAGACTGCACGCTGATCTCCTGCGCAACCACTATACCGCCGCCAGCACCAGCGGGCTTCCCAGCTTCGGGGAGGATGTGCTCGTCGCTGGCCCAGGCCGTGGTCTGGGGAACCGTCGCTAGCGGGTGCGAGCTGCCAGGTCCGCGGCGGCGACTAGTGTTGAACCGGCTCCCGCCCATTTCGCTGCTGCGGAGCTGGTGGCTCTGCGATGCGGATTTCGTGCCGCGGCTGAAGAGCACGCTGAGACCGATCATGCTGGCGCCTTTGCGGATGAGTGGTTGAATTATGGGCAGGTTTGTGACGATTATTGCGACGAATGTCTCGCGGCATGCCCATTGACTTCCTGCGACTGCGCCATTGGGACCGGCCTGATTTGTTAGTGAATGGTCTTTTGTAGATTATGTTTAACTCACAGTGAGAATTGTCACGGCGCGAATTGTGCCCGCCATCATGATGAAGAGAGCACCGCTAAAGAGCAGCATGAGCGTGAGTCTGCGTCGCAAACTAATGTTGACGCCCCAAAGAAGCTACAGAGGTCAGATATGGCCATTATAGAACAGAGGATATGACATACAGGTAGCGGAATGGAAAGAAGATAGATATCCGTCAATATGTTGGGAATAACAACAACCAAGACATAAGCCGGCGACTTGGTCGGTTGGCAAAGAAGTCCAGGGTCTGGCGAGACTTGCCAAAAGTGATGAAAAGGTTGACAAGACAGTAAAATCGTAAGTGCAACAACAGCGTATGAAACACCAAGAATGATGTATGCGATCGTAACTCGAGTCTTGAGATGCGTCAATCCAGATCTGTAAGTGTCAGCCAACATCCTTCAATAGCAAGTCAACAACATACGTGAGTCGCCCATAAAACGCAGTGACGCAAAACTTGAGACACCACAGAATACAAGCATAAAAGGACCAGCCTATGACCTGAATCTTGGATCCCCAAACCCGATTGTAATGTTCTTGCCCAGTCATATCGATGTCGGCGCGTTCTTGGTCCGTCATGTAACTATTCGTCAAGCCCTGGAACTTGGCACCGACGAGATACGCCGCGACTGTCTCTGCAGTGAAAATAAGCTATAAGACACACGGTCAGGTCAGCAAAGGGCCCCGTGCATCTGCAGGTGATTGCGCCACTTACACCTGTGATGGGCATCAGATAATCATCCAACTGCCATCCCCCAAACCCAATCTGTCGGATTCGCACGCCCATTCTCACTCCGATGGTGACGAGCCCCAAGGAGAGGAGGATGAACTGTTCCTCGATACCCATGGTCACGACGGTTACCGAATCTCTGGGACCAAAGATCTGTGAACCAACAGGAAAAAGCAAAAAAATGTGATAAAGAGCAGAACAAAACAAAACAGAGCATAACACAGCACAGATGGAGGTGACAGGCCAAGTCTATTAAAGTGAAATCACGCCTCGCCACTACCGACGGCAGCAGTGCCGACAAAGCCTGCATCCGACAAAGTCTGCTATGACAATAAAGTTACATTCCCTTCTACCGCCATCCTTCTAAAACCTCTGCTAAGACTGCTAGGACCATCAAGTCAGGCATAGCTTGACGAACCGTGCGGCTCCGCAGCCCCTGCAGATCGCACATATAACATGGCGTGCCAGGTTCGCTATACGGAGTATTCGTCATATCCGGCATTGATCTGCCGGTGCTAATCATGCACTGGCAAGGAGCTGGCAGAAAGTGGTCCATTAGTTGACAGGCGGAGACATTATGTGAACGGGGATCGACCGCGGCGCGAGTAATTAATTGTTCAGGTGGTTAATCTTTTTGGCCTTACTTGTGCGCCTGTAGATCATGGAAGTGTCTGCTATTCCCGTGACTACCTTGGTCTTAGGTGAGACCCTGTTCGAAAGTGGAGCTATTTTCCAAGACATTGTCAGACTTGTTTATTATTACTGACAAATATTTATGGTGACAGACAGACTGTGGCTTGTAGGGCGTAAATTGCATATTTGATATACTTCTCACCCATAAGCGGCGAGGTGAGCAAGGCAAAGCCCGTCAGAAAGGTGAAGCCACGCCCCGAAACTAAACCCCAATTTACAGGGTCTAGAATCTTGGCGTGTAACGACATGTTGGTGCGAGTACAGCATTATCTTGTTTGATACCGGTTTCGTTTCATTGTGTCATCGGGGACCTTGTACAGTATGAGACACCGTTGCACTAGGAGTCCTAGCTTAGTCCATGGAGCTAGGTTGGACTAAACTGACGGGTGAGGAGGGGCGCTGTAGATCATATATATTCTCAGAAGACCCCTTTCCCCTCATTCCCTTTTATTGCTTCTTATTCCAAAATCACCTCATCTTAACAATTGACGTTATTACCACTGGGTCAGAGACTATAACTTGACTCTCTAGTATACCTACCATCCAATTGGTCAATATGGCTTCATCATTCGACTTTATCGTCGTAGGAGGTACGTCCAAGCAAAACTGACTCAATCATCCCCCCTCCATCTCTAGCCCCATGCCTGAGCACACATGGATCAACACCACTAGAACAACGAAGCGTCCCATTCTAACGCAAAATTTCGTCCCGCAGGCGGCCCAGCCGGCAGCGCCCTAGCCGCCAACCTCTCCTGCACCCCCAAGAAACCCTCCGTTCTTCTGCTCGAGGCCGGCGGCACAAACCAGGACCGCAATCTGCGTGTCGACGGGCAGCGCTGGACCACCTTTCTAAACCAGGACATGAACTGGGGCTACAAGACGGCGCCCCAAGAGTTTGCTAATAACCGCGAGCTGGATTACTCTCGCGGTAAGGGACTCGGTGGTTCGAGTGCTATCAACTTTGGTGTTTATAGTGTTGGTGCGAGAGATGATTATGAAGAGTGGGCGCGCATCGTAGGCGATGATGCGTATCGCTGGGATAAGATCCATGGTCGGTATAAGAGCCTAGAGACTTTCCATGGAGATCTTCCAGAGGGCGTTGATAAGAAGTATGCTGCGCCCAAAGCCGAGGACCATGGTTCTGAGGGGAAGCTTCATGTTGGGTATGCTGGCGAGTGGGAGAAGGATCTCCCTCCCGTGTTGGATTTGTTTGAAAAGGCTGGTTTTCCACTGAATCCTGATCACAACTCTGGAAATCCATTGGGAATGTCGGTTTTGATCAACTCGAGTGCCAAGGGACGGAGATCAACCGCGAATGACCTCTTGGAGCCCAAGCCTGAGAATCTTACTGTTTTGACGGATTCCACTGTTCAGAAGGTTCTTTTGGAGGGGAACAAAGCTATTGGCGTTGAAGTCAATGGCAAGAAATGTGAGTACTCCTTATCATCCTCAAGCTATGGACATCTTGAAATTATGAGTACATACACTAACATACGCAGACCTCGCCTCCAAAGAAGTCATCCTCTCAGCAGGAGCCCTCAACACCCCCAAGATCCTAATGCACTCCGGCATCGGTCCCAAATCCCAACTCAAACAATTCAACATCCCCGTCGTCAAGGACGTCCCCCGCGTAGGCCAGGGTCTGCGCGACCACATGTTCACTCCCCTAGTCTACACCCGCAAACCAGGCGACACAGCCCGCGACACCTTCTACGGCGACAAGAAAGCCATGGACGACGCCCTCGAGCAATGGTGTCGCGACGGTACAGGCCCTTGGACAAAGTTCGCCTGTGAGTTAGGCATCGGCTGGTTCAAGCTCGATGAGCTCGTCAAGTCAGACGAGTTCAAGGCTCTGCCGAAGGAGGAGCAGGAGTTTCTTATGAAGGAGACTGTGCCGCATTATGAGATCCTTACGCACTTTCCTATTCACTGGTTCATCCCTGAATTTCCTGACTCTGCGCTGAATTACTCTTGTATTCTGGTGTTTTACTACAATGCGCAGAGTCAAGGAGAAGTTACGCTTCAGTCCTCTGACCCTAACGCTCCTCTCAAGTTTGACCCCAAGTTCTTGGCCTCGCCGTTTGATCGTCGTGTAGCGATCGAGTCACTCCGCGATGCATTTAGGCTCGTGAAACATGATGGCTACGCTAAAGATAACGTGGCCATGCTTGCAGGACCGCAGGGCGATTCAGATGACGAGCTTTTGGAGCACTGGAAGAATACTATTTCTTCGAGTTGGCATATGACTGGTACTACCAAGATGGGCAAGAAGGGGGATCCTGATGCTGTTGTTGATAGTGACTTCAAGGTCATTGGCTTTGAGGGTCTTCGTATTGCGGATATGGGTGTCGTTCCTGTTCTGGCGAGCTGTCATATTCAGTCTGTTGCGTACGTGACTGGTATTACAGCTGCTGAGAAGCTCATTGCTGAGTATAACCTCGCATAGTTGTCGAAGGAGGATCACTAGAGCGCAGCGATGTTTAGACTTTAGTTATCAATGATTGACGAAATACACTCATGTTGATATCATCTCCATACCCCTCGAGCCCTTACACTCGACCGTCCATATTGCACGTCCTAACAAACAAGGGCTTCACCTCACAGCGCTTCCTATGAAGAGCCCTCTCCCTATCATCAAGATCCCCGCCCAGAAACTCTTCATCCTGCCACAGCCGAACATTAATCCTACGGCCTCGAAAGTCCCCCTTGGCATGATTCTCCCACTTGAAATTGTGCGCCTGAAACCAAATCCTCTTTCGTTCTATCGCCCAGTAATACCATGCCTCGATCCAGTTGGACCCGCCATCACCAGCCTCGTGGTCTTCGTACTCAAACATGTTGAACTCGATCTTCAGCAATGGCTCCGGCCAAGCTGCCCGGAGCTTCTCGACATTTTTCTCCCAAACACAGCAGTAAGCGGTCCAGTTCCCGAACCAGAAGACAAACTTGATGGTTTTGAGGGCTGGGAGACTTTGTTTCAGAGCGAGAATATCGTTGATGAGCTTTTGGGGTAATGCCTTTCCACCTCGACTGTCAAAATCGTCCCAAAAAAGTTCAACCTCCACGGGATCTTCATCATAATCTTCTTCCAGCTCTGAATCAGGATAGTAGGAGATAGTCGTCTGGGACATTTCAATGATGAGGGTATTGGAGCGTTGCTTCATCATCTTGGAGCAGGCAATCCTGGGAACTATACTCCATTCTCCAGTTGCATAAGTGCTAGGTTCTTGAAGCGGAATAACAATAGCGTGGTTTTGATAAAGACGAGACTGAAGATCATCTGATATGATTTCATGGACGTAGAGCAAGGGGAGGATGTCAGGGGGATAAGCGGTTTGAGTTGTAAAGGCGTTGCTGAACTTGACGTCTTCGAGGGCGTAGTCATAGACCATGTCACGTACCTCCCGCGGGAAGTCCAAAAACGAAGTTTGTGACTTCATGGTAGCGAGGATGCTCACGTTGCCTGGTTTATGTGATGAGAAACGGTGTTTGGGTGAAGAAGCCTTCTTATATCATGAGAGGTATCCACCATCAAGACTGGCATCCACCGCTAACGGGTTGGTTGCCTAGGAATGGAGAATTTTGAGATTAATTAGCCCACTTTGCACCGAATGAAACCAGAACGATAAGAGGATAGCTTGATCAAAGCGGTATGGGCTTAATGAGGAATTGTCCGAAATCCACAGTTCAGAGTATGAGGCTATTCAGAAGAAACGTGGACCGAGGCTTTACACCATAGAATTAGAGTTCCTTCAGTTATACTGATGGAAAGAAATATACTGACCAAGTTTTGAGTTGCTTGTGAAGATACTGGAAATGTCTCTAAGCTTGGCTGTATTCAATAACTCCATGGCCTTGACGCGGTTGCGCTTCTAAACTCTTCCATTTCATAGTTTCAACAGCCTTCTTCGAAACGAACAATGGCTCTTGGCCAGCAATAGGCTGATTCTACTTACATATATAAAGGCTTAGGATTATGAGAAAAACGTCTAGCATGTCCCTCAAATACGGACGTTTTTGAACCATTACCCATCGATTAAATCCCGGATATAGCGCCAACCTATTCACTCCCCCACCCTAGCTCTTCCCATCAATACCATGCTCTCTAAATACGCACGAAAGGCTCAATCTTTACTTTCAGGCCATTTCCAAAAGATATTGGACCCCTCAACATCAGCCAACGGATTCCCTTCACCATCCTTCGCTGTTCCAAACTGTTCATCAAACCCGCACTTTCTGTAAAAATCATCTTTGCCCAAGGCGCTCACCACCGAAGCACAAACTCCCTCAGCTTCAGCCTGATCAAGTCCCCATTGCACAAGCTGCCGACCGACGTTCTTCCCTTGAAAGTCTGGGTGTACGGCTAATGCTTCAAGATACCAAGACTCGGCACGTTTGCCGCTCCATATCGAGTCGAAGTGAGGATATGCTCTTTCGATAATGTCTTCTTCTTTGGGGTCAACTGCACGACTTGGTTTGGCCCAAGCGTGAATCATCATGGCCACTGAGGATAGAGGTTTCAACAAGTTGCCTAAAACCATGTTAGCTAAGTCATAAATTGAAGAGACGGAAAAACTCACGAGGATCATAGAATGGTAGATCAAACCTTTTGCCCCCTTCTCCAAGCCTCGCCCACTGCGCGATACCAGCAATGACCTCTTTACCACTCTCATCCTTCGCAACAGCGACAAGCCATTTCCAACGATAATCCCAGAAATTGACCCGTGCACGCCGCAGCCAGTACAGATCTACATCATCAGGGTACTCGCTCCGATGCGGGTGGATCAGATAACCAAAAAGGTTATCACCCCAAAAGGCCTTTGACATGACATTTGCGATCTCCGGAAGTTCCGAG
This sequence comes from Fusarium coicis, assembly GCA_013781345.1. Lineage (NCBI taxonomy): Eukaryota > Fungi > Ascomycota > Sordariomycetes > Hypocreales > Nectriaceae > Fusarium > Fusarium coicis. The sequence continues at coordinate 10,979 of JAAOAJ010000357.1, forward strand.
TAATACGCATCGCGTAGCACGACCTCGGACATTGCGAGTCGGTTGAGAAATGATTGTGTACAGAGTACAATTTGTAATGCAAGAACCAGGAGTCTTGTATTCCTGGGGCAGTCTTCTGAAACGGTCTAGAACTGCTGTTGGTTGTGAGTTTTTCGACATGATCCGATTAGCCCGCTTCAACCCTTGTCTCCAGATCCTGCGAAAGGTCTTTTCCATATCCTGGATGCTGGAAGGGTTCTGCGAACCTGGCGTGACATGACATGGATGAAGCCCTTGTACGTGCATGTGAAGCTCCACTCCCACTGCATGTCTCAGGGCATCACTGACTCAAAACCCCGAGAACTTTTGTCTGAATCAAGATTGCACGTTATTGATGTGTTGTTTTGGTCTATCGCTTAGTAAATACATCTTGATGGTCCTCATACGTGACATTCCACTCAACCTCCTTATTAATAATCAACTCTTGACTCCCAGCTCGTGAACTTGATCCCTCCTCTGACACATCGCGACTATTACTCCTGCTCGATCTATGTGCCGCTGTAGTCTGGTTAGACACCTGATCAGGTCTCCAATTCGCACTATGAGCTGTAGCAGTGGCCGAAGCCGCATTCGTAGAGCGATTATTCCGTAGTGATTGCAGTGCATAAGCCTTGCTTGAACCTGACATTGTAAAGTCAAATGCCACCGGGAAGCCCATGCCTATGGAGAAAGACTTGAGGAAGTTCTTCAGGTTGGGCATTGTCGCGGAGATGAGAGACCATGCGATCATGACTTGCTGACAGATGAGGGTGTTTGTAACGGCGAATTGAGGCTCGAGAGATGATGGGTATGTTTGAGAGTATGCGAGATGGACGGAGGATATGGCGATGAGGGGGATTCGGAATGAGAAAGCTGTGACGACTTGGCATTTTCGGGCGAAGGAGATGTTGACGGACCACGAGAGGTGAAGAACGAGGAGCCAAGTTAGGATTTCGGTCAGGATGTCGATCGCTGTGATGACGCCCCAACGTGCGCTCTAGCAGAAGTTATTAGAAGATTGGAAGTGGTTGTGATGAACGGAGGTGTCCTACCTGATCTGGGCATTGCTTGACGTTATTCACAGTCAACAAAGTTCCAGCGCGACAGTTCACAAGCCATGCTAAACTTGAGCCAACACCCCATAGCCCTGTGAACATCATGAGCGCCACGCAGACCATCTTGTTCTTACCGGGCTTGGAACTGATGATGCGATGTATAAGGGCGAGAACGGAACATTTCGCGAGACTGAGAGCCAGAAGTGAGAGAATGACGGATGCGATCGTGCACTACCAGCCAATTCGTTAACACAAGAGGATATGAGTAGAGGCTGAGATTCACCTTTGAAGAGATCGCCCATTGCTCCGCCGTAGTAATCGAGTTAAACTTGCCCAACCCATTACTCAACCCAACAAACACGGCAATCGCCTGCGCCAAATGCAAAACCTACACGGTCAGCATCTCACCAAAACTCGCGGAGTCACATGTGTTTCTCACCGTCGCAGCAGTAAACAAAACATCGTCGAACCCAAACATCTTGTACTTGATATAAGCCCTTGCCAGCGCAATAAGCGAGGTGTAGATCAGCGACAAGATCGTCACGATCCATAACTTTCCCGCATGATCGTTGAATGTAACGGGCGAAAACTGATATAGATCATCATTCGGATCCATGTTTCACAAGATCTGCGACGACAAAGAAAGAAGAAAAGGGAAGAATTCATTCCATTATTTAGAGATGCAGAATTATTAAGGCTGCATGACCTGAATCCTTTTCGGCCTCCCGGACTCTTGGTATTCACGTTGATTCGAACCAACGGCACAGCAAGTCACCTCGCTAACAGCCCTCGTAAAGAATTTCCGCTGAAGATATTTCTTACGTATTCATTGGTGAAGGCTTCACATGGGGGGGCCCTGGTTGGTAGATTGGATCATGCAAGCCACAGCATGGGTGAACCAACAGAGGAAGCAATTCGTGAGATGCGGTGATTGGTTTAACCCAGGAGACGGAATATTACTCACGCAATGTGATTGTCTGTCACCTACTGCCACGAGGAGATCGGCAGTTGACATGTGTTGCTTTGAGTTACGATGTGGCTGATCCTTAAAAAGAACTACACTCTTCTCGAAGCTGGAGCGTGACAATGTGACGAGACATTCTGGTGAGGGAAAATACTTCATTTTGGCTGAAATCAATGCCTGCAACCGCCAAGACTGTTGGTCGTATGAGACTCCACACATGTTCCTGACTCCAAAAGACTCCATTTGTCGAACGACTCAATGTATCCGACCTTCGCCTAACTAAACACAAACCAAAAAGCAAAACTCGACTGACACCAAGAATGAGGAGTCTCGTAACTGCAATGGCTATGACAATACGGATAGCATGACTTTGACAAAGATGTCGTTTGGTTCAAGTCAACTAAACAACAGCGGAAGATCTTCCGGACTTCGGCACGGGACGGGGGGAGGATCACCAATTAGTCAGGGCCTAGCCAGGGTCTCAAGTTCAAACAGGGGTCATACAATTTGGTCAAGGGTTGGGTGTACCGAGGAGAGGAACTGTTGGTGTGCGTCCTAAAGAGGGTTGCCATGCCGCACTCCTGCATTTCTATTACCGAAGCATCTGCATGTTCGTCTTTTTCTTTTTTTGTTCCTCGGTTTATTTTATTTCCTTCTTTAAATTCTCGTACCTCTTCCGCTCAGATAAGTCAGAGTACGCCAAAATGTCTGCTGAAGGCGATAAGCGATCAGTCGACGTTCAGGATGCCGCGTATGGCATCAATGAGTCCAGCGAGCATGTGGACGAGAAAAAGGGTAACGCGGCGGATCGCGCTGATATGTACCGCATGGGAAAGACTCAAGAAATGACGGTTCGTCGCAAAGCTCGCTCTCATAACCGTGCTAGACTAACAAACATGCTAGAGAAACTTTCGCTTCCTGTCCATCTTTGGCTTCTCCATGATTCTCATGGCATCTTGGGAATTCTCCCTCAGGTCCGTTGCGCCGACACTAAGGTAATGAATAAAACTGACCTTTCTAGTGTCTCGACAATCGGTCTCGTCAACGGCGGCACGGCGGGTCTCATCTGGATGTTCTTCGTCTGCTGGATGGGTTTCCTCCTCGTCAACACCTCCATGGCTGAAATGGCTTCCATGTTCGTACCATTCCTATTACTACACCACCGATTACTCACCGATCTACAGGGCTCCTACAACAGGAGGGCAATACCACTGGGTATCCGAATTCGCACCCCCGCAATACCAGAAACTCATCAGCTACCTCATGGGCTGGATGTGCGTCCTCGGCTGGCAGACATCCTGCGCTTCATCAGCCTTCATCGCCGGAACCCAGATCCAAGGCCTCGTGGTGTTGAACTACCCCGAATATGTCCCCAAGCCATGGCACGGAACACTCCTCACCATCGCAGTAGCTGGCTTCTCGGTTGTCTTCAACACGCTCCTGGCAAGAAAGCTGCCCTTGATTGAGGCGACAGTTCTCGTTATTCACATCTTTGCCTTCTTCGGCATCTTGGTCACCCTTTGGGTTCTCTCACCACGCGCTGATGCTACAGCTGTGTTTACTGAGTTCACCGACGGTGGAGGCTGGGGCAGTATCGGCGGTTCCACGCTCGTTGGTATTCTGGCTGGTGTTTTGCCGCTGCTTGGTGCTGATGCTGCTGTGCATATGTCTGAGGAACTGCGTGATGCGAGCCGTACTCTACCAAAGGCTATGATCTCGACGACTGTTTTCAACGGTGCGTTTGGCTGGATCATGGTTATCACATATTGCTTTTGCATCGGTAACCTTGAGGAGGTTATTGCGTCCCCAACAGGATATCCCTTCATGCAAGTCTTTTTGAACTCAACTCAGTCGACGAGCAGTGCTACTGCTATGGCGTCTTTCTTGGTTATCATGACTGGTTTTTCCAACCTTACCATGGTAGCTACGTCGTCACGCCAACTATTTGCATTTGCCCGAGATCACGCTGTTCCGTTCAGTCCTTGGTTCTCCAAGGTTCCAACGGGATGGGATGTCCCTATCAACGCTATCTTAACAACCTTCTTGATCTCGAGTCTTCTGTCGCTTATCAACATTGGTTCCGCAGTTGCGCTCAACTCGATTACTTCACTCGCAACAACATCCCTTCTATCGAGTTATATCGTTTCAATTGGCTGCATGATCTGGCGACGTTCAACAAACAGTCCTCTTCTCAAATCCAAGTTCAGTCTTGGAAGATGGGGTCTTGCTGTCAACATTGTCTCCGAAGCCTTCCTCATCATCATCTTCGTCCTGGCTTTCATGCCCGGAAACCCCAACCCATCCCCATCAGAGATGAATTGGAGTATTCTTATTTACGGAGCTGTCGCGGTGTTTTCCGTGGGATATTATTTGTTCCGAGGAACGCACCGATATGAAGGCCCAGTAGCCTACGTCAGAAAACTTGAACAGTAGGGGCGCCAGAGCATAGCAAGATTTGTCTTGAATTTCCCTGGTTCAAGTCAGGGCTTGAGTTAGTTCTCTCATGTTAATACAATAAAATTGAGTATTTACTCTCTACATATCCACCTGAGATATTGTTACAAAGAGCCCGATCTTGCCTGCCCGAAAGGTCTAATGGGGTGACAAGGAATTGGGTTGGTTCAAATTGTGTCGGGGCGGTTACCCTAGATTAAGTATTTCCGGAAGCTAATCAGACTCCATCCAAGGCAAAGGGCCCAATCAATGTCGACAAAGAACTCGAGTACGACCAAAATTTTCATAAAGAGTACACTCATAAACTTATGCCAAAGCCACGTAAAACATTCCACTGTTTAATTTCGAGGCCTGGCTGGGTGATACTGGTAATGAGCCTTAATCATGACAGTAAATCAATTTTCCATCTATCCTCCATGAACGCCTTTGCCTATAACCCTTTTATCATCCATCATAACAATCCCGTAATTTACATAATAAGAATCGGCATCTCACTACTAACAATCTCCGTCCACCTCCTCGTGCCCTGCATACTCCAAATCGTCCCCAACGCCTTGACCGCAACAGGAATACTTCCAAAATTCGTAACACTATACAAGTCCGCCAACCTCCCCGCAAAGAACTCCCTATGCTCCGGGAGAATACTCTCCGCAGCAGCGATAAAGTACGTCCACACAAGAGCGTGCGCTCCTTTGGTGGTACTGTCGAGGTTGAGGACTTTGAGGCGCAGTTGCTCGACGAGATGGATGGATTCGTCGTCGGTGAGGGAGGATTCTGCGCGGCGGCGGTAGATGCTGCATGCGTCGAAGATGGCGGAGCGGATGGTTTCCATGTTGATGAAGTGTTCGGATTGGGGAGGGAGTTCGGGGTAGGCCATGAAGTCGAGGTATGCTTCGGGGCCGGTGAGGACTTGGAGTCCTTTGGATTCGTTGGCCAGAGGGACGCCAAACAGTTGGAACCTGAGACCAGTCAGTGAATGCTTCAGATAGAAGCCACAAGAGAACTTACATCTTGATCTGCTGAAGAAAGAAGTCCTTCAGACTTGATGGCAGCATTGTTATCCAGTCCGGATATTGCGTAAGGCAGTTGAGCATCTCCAAAAGGTATTTATAGTTGTCGGCACCAGTGATTGTTTCACCAACTAAAAGCACCAAGATCGTCGCGAGGATATATGGGTTGAAGAGTTGTTCCGGGCTAAGTTGAAGTGAATCTCGCCGTAGCTTCTGGACAATAGCTTGGTGACCTGCTTCAGCGATACGCTGTAACCTTGGATCCCTTTGTCCTAGGTGAAACGCCGAGACGACTGATACAGCTTGTGCGAGGTTCTCGTCTTGTAGAGCGAGCGGTAGAATGACGTCTCGATATCCGTTGCTGAAGGAGAATGAGTCGAGTACAACCATGTGTCCAGCGATGGTCTCAGAGACTAGGTGCGTTAGAGGAGACCCTGAGGAGGAACAATAGGCTAGAACTTACAATGACTGAACAACCTCCTTGTGTGGGCATTCGAAGCTTCGTTCAGCGCAGGATGTATTGTAACACCATATTGATACGGCACAACAACACCACCAAACTCAGAAGCCGAGTCATCCGACGACGGTGACGCAGCATCATCGGAAGACGCCGAGTCAGGAGGATTCGACGACGTCGGACTATCAGAAGCAGCACGTCCCTTGTTCTTCCTCACCCTCTCCTTTCTCATCCTCTGCGCATAGTCAACCCATCTGAGACTCTTGCCAGATTGAGTTTCCGCCGGTGCGATGAACGTCAAAGCCAACGGCTTTCCTCCTCCAGGCGCGGAGTCAACAGCCATGTGGCTGCTGTATCTACACCGCAGGCCCTGCCCGGAGCAGGAGATGCCCTTCTTCTGACACTTGAGACATTCGGGCTCAGTTTTGTCACACCTAAGACGTCTCTTGCAGCACTCGTAACAGCCTAATAGTCAAGCTTGTCAGCCCTATATCACATCATGTGGGGTTTTTCCAAGCACGCACCGTTGTTCCTCTTGGCAAGCGACATCTGAAAGCCAAGAAATTCCTTGTTTGGGAAAAAAACAGGTGACCCTCTCTGTCTCTCGGTGCCTTGCCTGTTTGGGGGGGGGACCGTAACCTCTTACTTATACTCAATCGTTTCATGGGACGGATAGAAGGTTGAATTATGATGAGTTTATGAGCAGCCTGGTATGTGAGATACGCGCTTACGTGCTGGGGATTACGCGTAAGACATGGCGTCTAGGGTGCATAGAGTTTCATGCTTGACGCTATTGATTGGTGAATTGTCGAAGCTTCTAGATCAGGGTCTAGACAGAGCTAGCGGCAATTCCGGGCCACGCCGAAAAGTAACGGACTTCAAGGATGTGAATGAGTAGGGTAGAGTGTAGACTACGGGGTAGTGACAAATGTCACCGATAAAAGCTGTGGCGTGTAGCGATGACAATTACTCGTGCTGATATTGTATTTTATCATGTATTTTGGGACACTGTTACCGGCAGTTTGGTTACTGATCATCAACTACTTGGAGATCTTGATGTTTGTCTCCTGAGGCCCATCACAAGAGCGGCTCATAAAACAAGCTTCGACAAACGCCACAGCGCCCTCCAAGGGACAAGACTAGAACCTAAATCGAAGGGTCTCCCTTTCTCACGTGAAGGAAACAAGCAAAGGGTAAAAAAAGAAGGGCTAGCAGAATATCTCGCAGTGAGAAACGTCGTGGCTTGCAAGTTTACCGGGAAATGGGAACCAGCTTGCAGCCACAACATCTCAGCCGCACCGTCATTTGAGAACCTTCAAGTCCAATTGAAGGGATCGCCTTTCCTGAGCATATCTCATCTCGATCCCGGCAGCCTTCCGTCAGTGACATGCCGCGGATATCGAGATCCCTTCCCAAGCGAAAACGTGGGAAGCTAGAGCTGTCTGGGGAATGGCACGGCCCATGGAGAAGGGATGAAAGTTTTTGCATAATTAACGCCGTAATTGCCGTCGGTTAAATTCTTCGGTATCGAATTAAGAGATAGTCTGGCTGTCAAAGCGAAATGTCTCGGTGTTACATGTATTCACAAACTCTGTTTTCAGTAGTCCAGTCCAAACCGGCCGGTTCCGACCATCCCAATATAGACATACCGTCCTCGAGGCTATCATCTAAACCCCGTGGGGTATTTTGTGCTAGCATTTATGCAAAGACCTGTGATTTACATAAATTTGATAAGGAGCCCACTACCCATTCGCAGAACCTTGAAGGGTCAAACAGCTATCTCCATTATCTGCTTATCGGCCTTCGGTTCGGTTGATTACCTACCGAGATGGGCAGGCTATCACGAGAATTTTCACACCAGGTCCATAATTTCTCATGTTATTCCCGGTTTTTATTCTGGAGCGGTATCGGGGACTTTTTATCCTGTTAGATTTCCTGACCGTAACATGATTGTGACAAGCTATTTGACCTTGCGATACCGCAGTTTCCTCACCGTGAATTCGTTGTTTGTTAAAATTGAGTGAAAATGGCTGAGAAAACACCGCAAACTGATGAGAACAATGGCGAGACCATGTTGTGAGTTCGTGATACTTTTGATGGTGAAAAAATGCTAATTGGAGAAGCAAACCAATTAATACACTACGTCGTGAACCGACGAGGTCGGAGATGCAAGATCTTGAAATCATCGCTTCAGCAGGCGCATCGTTCCGACCCGGCGACATCCCCCCTCCGCCAGACGGAGGCATCGAAGCATGGACACAAGTAGCAATGGGCTGGATCGTCATCTTCGCAACATGGGGCTACGTCAACTCGTTCGGAAGTTTTCAAGCACACTACACCTCCACCCTGCCCCAATCACCCTTCCAAATCTCCTGGATCGGTTCGATCCAAGTATGGTTTACCTTCTTTAGTAGTGCATTCTCCGGACGGTTGCTAGATGCTGGATTTTGGATCCCCACGTTTCTCGTTGGTGCGGGACTCCAGCTCATTGGGATTTTCATGATGAGCTTGTCGACTTCCTACTGGCATCTTATGATCACGCAGGGTGTTGTTACTGGTATCGGTGGGGGTATCATCTTTGCGCCGTCGTTGGCGTTGGTGGCGACGTATTTTGAGAAGAGGAGAGGCATTGCTATTGGACTTGTGACGACGGGTAATTCTCTCGGTGGTACTGTTTATCCTCTTGTTGTTCGAGCGCTTCTTCCTAGTATCGGTATGCCGTGGACGTCGAGGGTGTTGGGGTTTATTAATTTGGCTGGATTTATACTCGTGGCTATTTTCATGAGGCCAAGGCTTCCGCCGCGACAGACTGGACCTATTATCGATTGGAGTGCGTTCAAGGATACTCTATACGTATCGTATGTGGGCGGGTTGTTCTTCTTTGTGTGGTCCGTGTATTACACTTTCTACTACGTGAGTATCCCGATCAATCCCTTCCATAGTCTTGCTGACAATCCTCAAGCTTGCTTCGTTTGGCCAAAAAGAAATTGGAATGTCCTTCGCCGATTCATCACTCATCACCACCATAATCAACGCCGTTGGTCTCCCAACCCGAGTCCTAATCCCCGTCCTCGCAGATAGAATCGGCCCGCTGAACACCATCGCCCCAGCAGCTCTTTGCGTCGCCATAGTCGCATATACATGGGTTGCAGTTCACGACGTGGCGGGCGTTTACATCTTTTCCATCTTCTACGGAATTGCATCTGGCGCCTTTCAAAGTCTCATGCCCACTGGAGTTGCCAGTATCACAAAGAGACTTGATACCATTGGCACGAGAATGGGCATGTGTTTTAGTCTTGTCTCTTTTGCGGGTTTGTCTGGACCGCCTATTGGGGGATTACTTCAGGATCGGAGTCTTACTGGGGCTCATATATGGGCTGCGCTTTCGAGTACACTCTGCGCGGTACTGTTAGTGCTCGCGAGGGTGTTGAAGGTTGGTTGGAAGGTTAAGACCAGATGTTAGACCAAGTTCTGGGGGCGGTGATAAGCTTAGGCATGGGTTAATGTTCGAAGAAAAGATATAGATACTCTCAACAATCTAGCCAGACTAATACTTAATCGAAATCATAGAACTTCCATCCCGCCTTGAAATCCTTCGTAAGCTCATCATTCAAAATCAACGCCTTGACCATCTCAATCGGCAGCCCACCAGTCTTTAAAATAGCATCATGATACTCCTTCTGCGTCATCTTCCCACTATCAACCGCCATCTCCCTCAACTTCCAAAGCTGAAGTGCACCAAGCATATATCCAGCCTGATAAAGCGGCGAATAAGTCCCCTCAACAGATCGTCTGACCTCACCTTCAGCCGTACTCCTCTCGTGATTGATCCTCTCAACGAGCAGGTCAACAGCCTCTTGAGCCGTCATCTCACCTAAGTGAAATTTCAACGAGAAGATAATTCTCAGACAGCGATGCATGCGCCACCAAAGTGCACCGATCCTATTCTCAGGAGACTTGTGGAAATCATCTCGTGCATAGAATAGAAACTCCCAGTATAGTGCCCAACCTTCCACGAAAAAGGGTGTATCGAAGATTTCTTTCCTATGAGAGTTATACCGATCTGCCATGTAGAGCTGTAGTCTATGACCGGGGAACATCTCATGGAAAGCCGTGGCATGAGCAAAGTGCTTGTTGTTTCCTCTCATGACCATGAGTTTGAGATCATGCTCCATTGATGAAACGGGATAGGAAACTTGAATAACTGGACCACCGAGAAAGAATGGTGATACTTTCTGTTGTTCGGCGCTTATCATCGTCATGCGCCATGTTGAGTTTGCTAAGGGGGGGATGGTGACGAGATCACGCTCTGTGACGAAGAGACTCCCTTCAACAACCAAGTTGCGGACGAATTCCGTTTGTTTCCCTGGATCGACGTAGTCGTTTTTGACATGCTCGAGAGCTTTCTTCCATTCTTTACCGTAGCCGAGAGCTTCAGATTGCTTGATCATTTCCTTTTCGCACCATGCGAATTCTTGATTTCCAATTTTGATAAGCTCCTCAGGTGTGTAGGGGATCATCTCGGCTTCAAGCTCGACTTCTAGCCCTTTGCGCCCGATTGGTTCCCCGACAATGGCATCTTCACCATCCTTTTGATTCATTCCAGCTAACTTTGTCTGAACGACGTCGAGATAGCTCGTCAGGGAAGTATTTGCCGCCTGCCAAGGGGTTGTCACCCAGAAGTCGAAAAGCGGATCATATGTCGAGTAAAATGCGAACCACTCGCCCAAAAGATCCAGAAGGTTGGTGATCGCTTTACTAGCGAGATATCCCGTTGTTTCCGTAACATTGAAGCCACCATCTTGCACTTTCGTCTGAACTTTGGCGATGGATTTTGTGATGTTGTTTAGCAACCCAGCCGTTTCCTTTGCCTTCATCGGATCAACATCCTGACGCGCCTCAAGCATCCCAATAAGGTCATCCGAAAATGGTAGTAGGGGATCATATTTCTCTTTAGAAGCTTTTTGAAGACCAAGGTTGTTGATTTGTCGTGTATGGTACGTGTTAAGCATGATATAGTCGACTTTACCTTCTTGATCGAGATGCTCAAAGTCAATCTCGCCAAGAAGATCCTGTTCGCTCTTGTGATATGTCGTCAAGGCTTGATACCGTCGCGGTGCCATGTCAATGTTGTAGAACTCATCGAGTTCGCCAAGGTCTGCCCATGTGCGGATGACATGGTCTGTCATGGACAAGTTGAAGGAATCTCCCGCGATGGCGAATGAGCCCCATTGGCCACCAAAGTGACTCCCTGTTAATGCCATCTTTGTAAGTAACATCAGTGTATAGTTAATACCGAAGGTGCTAAAGAAGCCGATGACAAGTATAAGCAGCCACAAACTCATCATCTCCAAGAAGGGTCTTTGACTTAACCTTTATACTCGAGATGTCGACGTCGTACTACTCATACTTCGGCCATGTAACCCGTTAATATCGGACGTGTGATCCGAGATGTCGATCCGCGCGACTTTTTCAAAGCTCTTGTAAGATAAAGCAGGGTTCCCCGCCCGCAGGAAGCTGGGCACCTTTGATACTGGCAGTCATACAAGGATCACGATATACTCTATTTGGTAGGTAGATAGTGTCCTATACGTCATATTCGAAAGAGAATTCTCTTTAGTGTTTAATTAGAAGTCGGTTGTATGCAGAGAAACGTTGCATGGTATATCTAGGTAGGATTTATAGTTGTTGTAGGGTTTTGCTATCGGGCTACTCGGGAGGGACATACGAGATGATTGGCTGGTTTCGATGGGAATACGATGGGAGTCTTGGAGATCACTGCCGATATTTTGAGTTTGTTGTGAAATGAGGCATTGAGCAATAAATTACATGAATAATAAATAACGCCAGCCATTCCTAGTCTCGCATCTGGGCACCCGCCAGATGTCAATTTTCAAGCTCAAACTTTGGACCTCATGAATGTTTCAAGAGCTCCCTCTTCAAGATAGTACCGTCCATCACTTATGCTCGTGCTTAGCCTTCTTCTTAGGCCTCATATCACCCTCATAGATCTTGAAGAAATTCTCCGGCTCCGTCGGATGCTCTCCAGTCACATCGTGGAAAGCAGTGGTGGAGATGTAGTTGGTTTTGCCCTCCTTCACAAGGCTGTAGTACTCGAGAAGATACTGCTGCTCCGACGGGTCGATGTCAGACTGGGACTTGAGAACTCTCTTTGCTTCAGCACTAGACACAACTTGTCAGTAAGGAGAGGGGTTGGGACTGGTAGGAGGCATACTGGGAGATGTTCTCAAACTGAAGTTCGGCACCCAGAGCTTTGCTGGCCGCGGCTGCGAGCTCTTTGCCTGCGCAAAGCATGGGGCCTGACGGATGATGGAGATATGATTTGGGCTGGAAAGATGAGATGTTTACCAGTTACGACCATCATTTGTCCGCGGTGGTGGTCGTCAAATCCATGCTTGCCCTAGCCAGTCAGAACATGAGCAGCGACTTGAGCAACGTCCTACAAGATTTTCAGTATGATTCCTGATCAGCGTATTGTGGTCTTACACCAAGTGCCACAGGCCCAAACTTATGGAATTCGCCAATTGGAAGTGAAAGAACGCCCTCCGACTTAGCCTGCTGCGCATACAGCAAAAAGGTTCTCAGCATAGAATCCAGCCCTAGCCAATTAGCGCTCTCCCTCAAATCATCAAAACAAACTCACCGAATAATACAAGGCGACATCCCTGTAGAAACATCCGGATCTCCCTTAGCCTCCATAACAAGCGTCTCCAAATCAATAAACTCCCTCAGTCTCGGCTGCTTCCCCCTCTCCGCACAACCACACCCCGCCGAACTAATAAGCAGCACATTCGAAACATCCGCCCTCTTCGCAGCATGGACGAGCTCTTCGCTAATCTCAAGCTTATGCTCGTGAGCAGGCGGAACGAGACAGATGGTGTCGCATCAGGTGTCTTGTAGAGTTTTGGCCATTACTCGGAGACGGCCGGGCTTGTGGGCGACGATCTTGGCGCCGAGGTCTTGAAGCTCTTTTGCTTTGGGGGAGTTGGGGTGCAAAGTTAGACCGATGACGGAGAGACTTTGCGGGAGAAGTCGCGGTGTTTGAGGATTAGCTCGGCGATTAGAAAGCCCGTGTTGCCGTCGGCGGCGGGGATGCCGATGCGTCGAGACATTTTG